>JAKCPI010003286.1:0-14709 GCA_023213315.1 Euborellia annulipes
AAATGAGAATATACATTTTAAAGAGCATCTAAAAAATAATTGATTTTTGAATTTTAATCAAAATCGTTGGTGGGAATTTTGAGAAAATCGAAAAACTGAAAAAGTACATCAGTAAAGTACTAGTACTTTTTAGCCCTTTTTGTTTAAAAAGCTTATTTTCACCGTCCAGGGGAGCGTCTAACTTAATTATAAAATGCCAACCTCGTAGCTCAATTCCTTCATGTTTAAAATTGAACACAGACACACAAACAGACCATGTTGCGAAAACCACTTTTTACTTTCTCTTACCTATGTATATATGTAATATATATATAGAGAGAAAGTATTGGATTCATGTCAAAAATTCGATGTCGAGATTTTGATGGATCTTCACGTTTTGAGGTCCCCTGAATCCAAAAAAGTGGTTTTCGCGACATGGTCTGTCTGTGTGTGGGTGGGTGTGTGTGTGTGTGTGTGTGTGGGTGTGTGTGTTCAATTTTAAGCATGAAGGAATTGAGCTAGGAGGTTGAAATTTTATATTTAAGTTAAACACCCCCGTGACCGGAAAAAAAAGCTTTTAATCAAAATCGGCCAAAGAGTACTAGTACTTTACTGATGTACTTTTTCAGTTTTTTTCGATTTTCTCAAAATTTGCTCCAACGATTTTTTTTTAAATTCAAAAATCAATTATTTTTTAGATGCTCTTTAAAATGTATATTCTCATTTTGCAATTGAAATCTTCTGAAGACCACTTTACTCTTGTATTTCATAGGGAAGATAGGAGAAATGGTTGCCATGGTAACAAAATATAAATATTTTCCCATACTTATAAGGCTGGTCGTCCACTGGACGCGACAACGCGCTACCGCTACAAGCGCTACAACATGCTACAGATCCCAATGTGTGTGAATCAATTGAAGCTCGTCCACTACAAGCGCGCAACATCACGCGACAACGCGCTTCGAGCGACAAGGCGCTACAGATCCCAAAAAATGGGATCTGTAGCGCGTTGTAGCGTCTAACCCTTTGTTTTTCTAACCTAAAATACTCTCACCGGCAAAAAAAAACCGCAACACTTTGTTTTTTCTTAATAAAATTGATGTAGTTGAATTAAAAAAAATGTCGATATTCAATTTGTGGGACAAAATAAGATTAAATAGACCTCGAAGACCCTCAGTTACTTCATCAATCACTGTTTGTTCGCTGAGAGTGTAATTAAATGAATTTTCATAAAATTCTTTTAATTTTTATCAAGTGTTTAATGGATCAACTGTTTTGCAAACATGAGGTTTGATTTTTCATCACCGTCAGGACCTTTAAAAATAAACATAGAGTATGTTTAATTTATTTTATATTCAACACATACTTATTCTTTTATGTTCGACATTACAATTTTTTCTGATATATATTAAATTGATAAAATATATACATTTTTTGTTTTTTTTTCACATTGAGTGATTTGATGAAGTAACTGGGCCTCTTCGAGGTCTATTTAAAATAACCTTCATCCCAGAATATAAAGAATTTTAAAATAAGATTATTTGAAAATTTAGCGAAAATAAATATAAATTTTGACATTTTTATCTTGGTTTTATATTTCAATTTAATTATTTATTAAAATTATATGGATTTGTTTTATTTATTGGTTAGAAATGTATATGAAATTTTATGTCAAATGTAGCGCGAAGTAGCGTGCAGTGGACGACCCTTGTCGCGTGTTGTAGCGTCTCTTGTTGTCGCGCTTGTAGCGGTAGCGTCCAGTGGACGACTAGGCTAAATTTTTCATCTGCATTCAAATGTTCCGTACTGTCGGGAACTAAATATATGTCGACACAAAAAATCTGGTGTGACAAGCACAGAACACAACTTTCGATTACCGAAGGTAAGAGAAAGTTGTGTGCTGTGCGCCAGTCACACCAGATTTTTTGGATTCAGGGGACCTCAAAACGTGTATATCCATCAAAATCTCGACATAGAATTGCATAAAATTACATAATAAATTTGAGACAAATTTAAAATCGACTTTTTTTAACAAAAGAAATATTCACACTTTTTCCCCTTTTTTTCACACACATACACACACAGTCTTTTCGGCAGCTCAGGCCATATAATACTTTTTACGATAACTGTTATTAAATAATATATATTTATTTGGGGTCCAGGAATTTTTATTCAAACCATTTGATATCCAATTGACTTAAATAAAATAATCGGACTGCCTGGGACCCGAACCCGCGACCCTCTGTTTAGAAGTTTAACACGCTAGCCACTTCCCCTGGTCTTACAAAATAATATAAAAGAAATTAGCAGTTTTTTTTTTTCTAGAAAAAAAAACAAATTTAATCGTAGGCTCTCGTTAAAACTTTTTGAGAATTATTAATAAAAATAAATTCAAGGTTTCAAAAACTTTAATAATTACAAATTAACACTTTATTTTTAATAAATTTCAGTGTGTGGGATGTTTAATTAATTCTAGAGATAACAGTAATATCGAAATTTATGAACTGTTAATTTGTAATTAATAAACTAGTCTAATATTTTAGGTACAAATTATAAATTTAGATATTTATATTAGTTGATACAAGTAATTAATAAATTTGTAATTTATAATAAATATATAATTTTATAAAGGTTATAGCCTTTAGGTAGCTCGAGATTCTACTTGTAACTCAAATTTTAACATCCAGAAAATTAAATTTTAAACGATATTTGATATGTTACTAGATTCACGGGTTAGCTAACGAATAAAAGACGATATTTAGGCCTATTTATTTACTAACTTCTAATATGATCTAATAAAATTAACCAATCTAACAATTTATTCTCTCCTTTATATATATTTTTTTTTTTTTTTTTTGTTCGAATTTTCCCCGGCATTAATACTTTTATGCAAATGCTAATTGGGCTAACTTAGGTACAATCTAACAGAAGAAAGTTAGGAATTTAGTTTTAGAAGATGCAGAGAGAGGGAGGGGGGGGGGCGGGGTGAATGAATATTTCATTTGGGCGAACGTGTTCGAGTTCCCGTGGCTTCTTTTTAACCCAAAGACAAGCAAGCGGGTGGGGATGATTTTAAGGATTGCGCACCTGAGTATAATGCTAATTAAGTTGCAAATGGTTTGATCGTTAAGACCCAAGGATAGTCGATAGGATTAAAAGCAATCGGACTCGCCAGATGCTTGAAGAAGAGAAAAGACGACGCACAAAAAAAAAAAAAAATCAAAAGTTAATCCGCTTAATAGCATTTAACATTGTCTGTTTGTGCTTCTCGTTAGGTGAATATTAATGACGAATAGGAGATGGAAAGGAAATTGAAAGAGACCGTAAAGTTTGTTAAGCGTTACTTACAACTTGCTGTAGAAGTGAGCTTAAGAGCTTTTCCGGGTGTCGGGGGGTGGGGGTTGGGCTCATCTTTTGGCCCAATGCCTGATAATGAAACTATCCGACCAAATCACCTCTGACCTAATTCACCGGCATGCTTTTCTAAACTCGCAGGCTAATACTAGGCTTTGTTTTATTTCAATAGTTCTTCGTCAGACTGTTATGTAAATAAGAAAGTTAATTAGAATTCTTTGTATTAAAAAGGATAAAAAAAAAAAAGAAATGCTTTTATCATAAATTAAATGAAACATTTTTTATTCGGTGCAGACACCGAAAAAGAGAGAATGAAATTGATAGAAGAGAAAGGAAAATGTAGTTGTTTTTTTTTTTCAATGGCATTGTCAACATAAATTTTTTTTTCTTTTTTCGGAATTTAATGCGATTATCTAAATCACTTTAATTAATATTCACCTAGAAGGGAATAAGCATCGACACATTTTTTAATCATTGTACTATTTATTATTATTATTATTAAAATTCATTATACAAATAATTTTTAATTAAAATCAACCCTTATACATATTTCAACGTTCAGTTGTTAAATCAATTCCTTGGATGGCACAAGACGTATTAAGTGTTAATTTTTATTAATAACATAATTATTTGTATATTTAATTTTAATTTATAAAAGGTTTCAACGAGAGCCTGAAATTTCAATTTTATTTAAGTAGCCAGAAGGGGCTTGGTGTAGTTGGTAGCGTGCCAACCTTCTATACAGGACGCGACGTCCTGGGTTCGGACCCCAGGCAGTCCGATGATTTTATTTAAGGTATTTGGATACCAATGGCTTAAATAGAAATGCCTGGACCCCCCAATAAAAACATACAAGTATCGTTAAAAGTCTTAAATGGCCTAAGTTGCCGAAAACACTGTGTAAATGTGAATGTGAATGAGAAAAAAAAATCTGGTGTGACTGGCGCACAGCACACAACTTTCTCTTACCCTTCGGTAAGAGAAAGTTGCGCACTGTGCTGGTCACACCAGATTTTTTGTGTCGAGATATATTTAGTTTCCGATAGCACCTTAGTTTCAAACTTGCATTTTAAATGTTGACTGCTTCAAATAAACTATGGTTATTTTTCAAAATTTTAATCTCATATTTGGACATTTTATACACAATATAGAATCGTAAATAAATACAAAATTTCATAAGAATTGGAAAAAAAAATTTTAAATGCCTAAAAAGTTCTAAAGGGGACCCCCTTTTGAATCGAAATTAACATACAAATCCCTATAGGAAATTAACATTGTTCCTATGCGAAGATAAGGTGGAAAGGGAATTTAAAAGAGTAGAGACAGACGATAATGTTTGCAAGTGAGAGAGAGACATATATGTTTTCTTTGAAACAATTAAAGACACAAATAAATTTTAAAAAAATGGGAATTTAAATAATAATTGATTTTTAATCTAATAAAAAAGAAAAAGATTTAAATTCCGTTACCATGGCAACCATTTCTATCTTTCCTATGAAGAACAAGAGTAAAGTGGTCTTCAGAAGATTTCAACGGCAAAATGAGAATATACATTTTAAAAGAGCATCTAAAAAATAATTGATTTTTGAATTTTAAAAAAAATCCTTGGAGGGAATTTTGAGAAAATCGAAAAAAACTGAAAAAGTACATCAGTAAAGTACTAGTACTTTTTGGCCGATTTTGTTCAAAAGCTTATTTTGAGATTCTTCAAAGGTACCTAAGTTAAATATAAAATTTCAATCCGGTAGCTCAATTCCTTCATGCTAAAAAAATGGTTCCACACATACAGACACACAGACACACAGACACACACACACACACACACACACACAGACCAATTTGCGGGACCCACTTTTTTGGACTCAGGGGACCTCAAAACATGTATATCCATCAAAATCTCGACATCGAATTTTTGACATGATCGCAATACTTTCTCTCTCTATATATTTCATATATAGGCTAAGAGAAAGTAAAAAGTGTGAATGTTTTTTATAAAAAAAAAAAAAGTATTTTTTCGCGAAGAATTCAATTGATCAGAGATGTAATAATCCCCCAAGATCTCCTTCCAAATGAATAAATTTTAAAGTTTAGTATTGAATATTTGTTCAAATTTCTAACAATATTAAAAATTTTTACTCCATGTTTATCTCTATAAATTTTTCTTTATCAATAATTTTTCGGTATTTCAGGGGTGGGAAAGGGTTTGGATCCCTATATCCACCCCCACCTGGCTATGACCCTGATTTAAGTATTGTGATATTTGATTGTATTTAGATTTTGACGAGTATTCAAAAGGCACTCTTACAATGAAGGATGATTTTCGTTGAGGAAATCATTATTACGTACAAAATCGCACATTCTTAAATAAACAAAAAGATAAATCAAATTTGCGTAAAAGAAATAGAAAACCGTAATTATGAGACTATTCTTGTTCTCAAATTTGCTATATTAGTATTTTCATTCGACTGTCTTCACTCCTCGTCTGAATATTACTTTCTCTTACCTATGTATATATGTAATATATATATAGAGAGAAAGTATTGGTTTCATGTCAAAAATTCGATGTCGAGATTTTGATGGATCTTCACGTTTTGAGGTCCCCTGAATCCAAAAAAGTGGTTTTCGCGACATGGTCTGTCTGTGTGTGTGTGGGTGTGTGTGTGTGTGTGTGTGTGTGTCTGTGTTCAATTTTAAGCATGAAGGAATTGAGCTAGGAGGTTGAAATTTTATATTTAAGTTAAACACCTCCCGGGACCGGAAAAATAAGCTTTTAATCAAAATCGGCCAAAGAGTACTAGTACTTTACTGATGTACTTTTTCAGTTTTTTTCGATTTTCTCAAAATTCGCTCTAACGATTTTGATTAAAATTCAAAAATCAATTATTTTTTAGATGCTCTTTCAAATGTATATTCTCGTTTTGCCCTCAAAATTGTTTGAAGCACACTTTACTCTTGTGCTTCATAGGAAAGATAGGAGAAATGGTTGCCATGGTAACAAAATATAAATATTTTGCCATACTTATAAATTTGACATCTGAATTCAAATATTCCCTACTGCCGGGAACTAAATACATGTCGACACAAAAAATCTGGTGTGACAAGCACAAAACACAACTTTCGATTACCGAAGGTAAGAGAAAGTTGTGTGCTGTGCGACAGTCACACCAGATTTTTTTTTTGAGGTCTTCTTACCTCTAGAAATATTTTGAATCTTTTGTTCTACTTAAAAATTTATTTATTTATAACCCTTTTCGGCTACTGCGGCCAGATTACTAAATACCGTTGGCTACCGGGCTCCACAAATCTCACTCCTTTTGTTGGCATTGCATTGTTATGACTGTTTCTATTCTCCTTTGCCAGGCCCATTTAATTAATTAATCTTGATGCACACATTCTATCGACAAGTACCAAAATGTTACATTTTAAGGACAATTAGGACTGACCTATGAATTTTTTCACAAATAACTTAAGGCATTTCAATTTATTCTAAGGACCGTCATTTGTAGATATTTCGATTCTGTTTTTTACTTTCAAAAATTCGATGTCGAGATTTTGACGTTTTGAGGTCCCCTGAGTCCGAAAAAATGGTTTTCCCGACATGGTTTTCCTGTCTGTCTGTGTGTTCAATTTAAAGCATAAAGAAATTGAGCTGGGAGGTTGAAATTTTATATTTAAGTTAGGAACCTTCCTAGGACGTGAAAATAAGCTTTTAATCAAAATCGACCAAATAGTACTAGTACTTTACTGATGTATTTTTCAGTTTTTTTTCGATTTTCTCAAAATTTGCTCCAACGATTGATTAAAATTCAATTATTTTTTAGCTCTTTGAAATGTATATTCTTATTTTGTCATTGAAATCTTCTGAAGACCACTTGACTCTTGTTTATAAATTTTGCATCTTGATATATCAGCCGAAACTAAATATATAAAGAGGCACAATAAAAAAAAAAAAAAAACTAAATATATATCGATGTTTTATGTTAAATTCTTTAGAAATTTTAAAATTTTTTACTAAATTTATCCCTTCGAATTCTTTATATAATATATCTATGATTACAAATTAAATAAAAATAAATATAATCATTAATCGAAGTAAAAGCTTTTGTCGCAAATAATAATAAAGGTCTAACACTGCCGAAAAATGTTGACATATGAAATTTTTAATATTTTTTTTTATATAACCCGTAGGTGTTTTTATTAATAATAAAATTTCTATGAAGATCACTCGTATTCTATTAGTAGATAATAAAGAAGGTAAAGCCTTTCTTTATAGAGAGTATAAAGCCCAGCTATATGAAGTAGAAGCTTCTTGTCCGGTCATTCATTTATTATTATATATCTTTATTAAAGTAAAAATAATGATAAAATATGTTTATGAAATCTAAAAAAAAAAGGCAACGTTTTGAGAACTCTGTCCATCTACATAAAAAATTTGCGTTTGACTGATTTTAATTTCGCTACGAAACATCATTTATTAATTAATTGTGTTCAACATCATCATCTTCAAATATTAAGATGCTTATTTAACAACTATAAAAAAAAAAATCTTACAATGAAAAATAATTTTCTTTTTTTTTTTAAGTATTTTCTTTCTTCTCTTTAGTTATTATTATATTTTGATTAAAAATTATTTTGCCACTTGACAGTGAAAGAGTGATTTTGTTAAGAATGCCAGACGCTGGTTATTTATGCCGCCTTCAGAACACAGCTGCCAAATGGATTATCCTTCATGTCATGAGACCCCACGAAACTTAAAATGAATTTAAAAATTGTTTCAAAACTCTTTCGGTTTAATGAAATATAAAAGTTTTTTTTTTTTTTTTTTTTTTTTCTAGAGGGAAAGAAAAAAAAATCATCTTCGTCTCTGATCAAATTAAATCTTATTTAGTATAGGGATCGTGCGTGACCTATAGAGGCAGCACTTCTGCCGAAAGTAGAGCACCCTGGTGTCAAAAAAAAAAAAAAAGTGATGCACACAGTCTAGGAAATTTAAAAATCAAAATGGAAAAAATAATAAAATATGGTTTTCTGCCAATAATAAATGACAAAATAAGAGGTCAAAATGACATAAAGGGCCGAAAATTATTCAATTCAGGACATGTCCTAAATGTCATTGAATTAAAAGGTGTAAATCAACACCCAATTATCACTTGCCAAGTAGTTGCCCAAACAAGTGTTTCAAATCTTTATAATGTAAAAATAATTGTAAGTATTTACATAAATTAATTGTATGATATTAAAAATTAATTAAATTGTTCAAGTAGCTGTCAATATAATAAAAATATAATTTTCAGCTGAATAACAATCGAAATATTACATCGGCCAATTGCACCTGTAAAGCCGGGCTTTCGGAGAGATGCAAACATGTATGTGCTGCAGTGCATTATATTAATTCTCTTTACTCTTATTCGACCTGCAAACAGCAAAGAGAATTTTTCAAGAAAATATAAATTGATAAAAACGTTGCTACATTGCCATGTCATCTAACTTGACAATTTGACATAAATTTTTTCCTGATGAAGAGTGCGATCAACACTCGAATAGTCGACAGAACATAGACTTATTATTTTATTTTTCGCTTTGGCTGCCCATATACCATATCCTCATATTACAGTATTCAGCAATTAAAAAACTAGTGGAAATAAGTGTCTTTGATACATTGCGAATTGACATAAAATAGTCATATAATGCAAAAAAATTACAGAAAAAAATGTACAAAAAAAAGTATTATTGATAATGTACAATTAAAATTATTTTTTTCTTTGATAAAATTATCAGACATTTGATAATTGGTTAGTTATATTTGGAAAATAAATTATTACTTAAAAAACATTATTGTTTTAAAACCGAAATCTAGAAAAGAGGATTAATTATCTGAGAGGAAGCTCGAGATTAAATTGTCGTTTTTTGTAGGAGGTGGTATGCCGTAGGATATTAAAAAATTTGTCTTTTTAATAGGAGCAGCGTACCACCTGCTACAAAAAACGACAATTTAATCTCGAGCTTCCTATCAGATAACATTATTATTGTTGTTGGTTTTATTAAATAGGCACATATGCAATTTTCTAAGAATTTTTTTAGAAATAATTTATTTATTTAAATTTTTCAAAAAATAGCTTGATTATATACCTTACAGATCATTCCTTTATTATAGGTTTTCCAATGTTTATCAAGCCACATACCACAAAAACAATTTCATCGATATGAGGAAGTAAAGATACTGGAACTTTTGAAAAAATGTTAAAATCTTTGATCCTTTGATTCACTCTTTCAATGTGTATTCTCACCGAAGCAATATTGTAAGTTTCTTCTACCTCCTCTGCTGTAAATTGTGTATCATGGGAAAATGGAGGCATAATAAAAACTGCATTTTTCTTTTCCACTGCTGTTTTTATCTGGGGAAAACCTTTGTCTGCTAGAACAACATCGCCAGGTTCTATTAAATCGACTAGGCCACAATCGTTTGTAATAAAACTATCACTAGAGCGACCACCATAGCATTTAGATACAAAGCTTATAAATCCATTTGGAGTACACCCAACCAAAAATTTTACCGTTTGATGATGTTTATATTCAGAGTACATTAAAACTCTTTGATTCACTTCTGGTGGTAATTCTGTATTCACTTCAGTGCAATCAATTATTACACGTGTTTCAGGATAATTTCTTCTGAATGCATCCGGTAACGTTGCTTGAATTGTAGATTTTGAAGGCCAAAATATAAATTTTTTTAATAAAATGTTAAGTTGTTGTAACTGATTTACAAATATTTTTTGGGCTGAAGTTCGATGAATATTGAATAGTACCCCTAATGCCGTGAATGTAAGGCCTGTTTTTAATTTTGTTAAGGTAATTAATAGTTTGGTTTTTTTATCAATTTTGGATGATCTGCAGTCTGAAAGAATATTTAAAAGAAAGGAAAAAATTTCAAAAGTGACGCCGGTTAAACTGCTTAAAGATTGATCATCATGGATTGAAGTTAGGCCATGAAAACCTTGACAGTTGAGCTCCGCGAAATCTTGACTGATTGGATCACACCCCTTATCTTGGACGGACTTTCCTAATGGTGGTAAATTTACATCACACATTTTATCTGCTGTCTTTTTTTTTGGGATATTGACCTGTAGTTCTGCAGTACTAACACCATCGCAAGAATTAATATTACAAAAAAAATATGTTTGATCATCTGAAATATTTTCACCAATTTGTTCATCTGTTTGACAAGTAATACTACGACTTGTTGCTTGGGACATAGTATTAGAAACAGAAGTTTCGATATTCTGCTGTTCAATTTCGATAGATTCATGATCCTCGCCAACTGCAAAAAGAGTATTATTATTAGTATTTAAAGCATTATTGTTTTCGTTCATTTTATTCTTACTCATTTCATTAATTTTTTTAGTTCTTGATTCTCGTTGCTGTAATCGTTCCAATCGTTGGAGTGACTGAATAGATTTTTTTATATTATGTTTGCCAGGAAAAATTGTCGGTACATAAGACGGATGTTGTGGATTCTCTGATTTTTTATTGTTGACGAAATGAGCACTACATATCCGAGTATTTTTATTTGGCTCCCAATTCTTCGGATGCTTTCTGAAATGTATTCAAGTTAATGTAATTAAGTTAATATTTTCTAATTATTATTATTTGTGGAAAAATAATTTTAAAACTTGACTGATATCTGCCAACTTCAGTATCATAATGATTATATAAAAAAAAGATAATTTGTTTTTTGAAATATTTCACTTACACATAGTTTTTTACTGCTTTTATCCATTTTTGACGTTTCCAGGTTATCCACTCTTTATTCGATGACCTTTCGGGAAAACGATAAAATTTCACCTCCGTATGATTTTTACACGGCATATTTGAACAGCCACGTATGCAACAAGATGTTCTTGATGATGACATCATGAAAGTTTATTTTAATTACAAAAATAATAATTGTTAAAAACACTTTCAATGCAAGTCCAATGCAATTCTATATCAATTGACATCACATTACCGCCGATTTTTCTCACCAGATGGCATCATAGTCATCTTTCTCAATCCCTATTAATAGGAAAAAAAAATATTCTAAATAAATGAAAAAATTTATACCTTCCCACAAAATAAAATACTAATAGAATCCAAAATAAATAATAAAATTCATCACTCTGGAAAAAAATCTTTATATTTTGTTACCATGGTAACCATTTCTCGTATCTTTCCAATGAAGCCCAAGAGTAAAGTTTGCTTCAAAAGATTTCAGAGAATATACATTTTAAAGAGCATCTAAAAAATAAATAATTTATGAATTTTAAACAAAATCATTGTAGCGAATTTTGAGAAAATCGAAAAAAACTGAAAAAGTGCATCAGTAAAGTACCAGTACTTTTTGGCCTATTTTTACTTTCTCTTAGCCTATATATGAAATATATAGGCTAAGAGAAAGTATTGCGATCATGTCAAAAATTCGATGTCGAGATTTTGATGGATATACATGTTTTGAGGTCCCCTGAGTCCAAAAAAAGTGGGTCCCGCAAATTGGTCTGTGTGTATGTATGTGTGTGTGTGTGCGTGTGTGTGTGTGTGCGTGCATGCGTGTGTCTGTATGTGTGGACAGATTTTTAGCATGAAGGAATTGAGCTACCGGATTGAAATTTTATATTTAACTTAGGTACCTTCCCACACGCTCAAAATAAGCTTTTGAACAAAATCGGCCAAAAAGTACTAGTACTTTACTGATGTACTTTTTCAGTTTTTTTCGATTTTCTCAAAATTCCCTCCAAGGATTTTTTTTTAAAATTCATAAATGAACTATTTTTTAGATGCTCTTTAAAATGTATATTCTCATTTTGCCGTTGAAATCTTCTGAAGACCACTTTACTCTTGTTCTCCATAGGAAAGATAGAACTGGTTGCCATGGTAACGGAATTTAAATCTTTTTCTTTTTATTAGATTAAAAATCAATTATTATTTAAATTCCCATTTTTTTTTTAATTTATTTGTGTCTTTAATTGTTTCAAAGAAAACATATATGTCTCTCTCTCTCCCACTTGCAAACATTATCGTCTCTCTCTACTCTTTTTAAATTCCCTTTCCACCTTATCTTCGCATAGGAACAATGTTAATTTCCTATAGGGATTTGTATGTTAATTTCGATTCAAAAGGGGGTCCCCTTTAGAACTTTTTAGGCATTTAAAATTTTTTTTTCCAATTCTTATGAAATTTTGTATTTATTTACGATTCTATATTGTGTATAAAATGTCCAAATATGAGATTAAAATTTTGAAAAATAACCATAGTTTATTTGAAGCAGTCAACATTTAAAATGCAAGTTTGAAACTAAGGTGCTATCGGAAACTAAATATATCTCGACACCAAAAATCTGGTGTGACCAGCACAGTGCCCAACTTTCTCTTACCGAAGGGTAAGAGAAAGTTGTGTGCTGTGCGCCAGTCACACCAGATTTTCTTCAAAAGCTTCGTGTCACGTCTCAGGAAGGTACCTAACTTAAATATAAAATTTCATCCTCCTAACTATTTTCGTTCTTGAGATATTTTGTTCACAGACAGACAGACAGACAATGTCGCGAAAACCACTTCTGTGGCGACTCCTTGCATTGTTAGAGGCTTCCCTCTTTGTTGTTCGTTGCCTTGCGACTCTGTTTTTGTTTTTGTAAAAAGTTTATATTATTATTATTTTTCAAACTAAATAAATTATTTTTTATTCCTTCTACAAATTATCAATTTATTGAAGTTGTTCACTTCAACTGGTGACCCCGACGTGATATAAAGATGGCAGAACAAGAAACAAGGGAAATTTATCGGGTTTCAGTTAAACTCCCTCCATTCTGGAAAGTTAATCCGGCGGTCTGGTTCAAGCAAATTGAATCTCAATTCATCATCTCAAATATTACTACGGATTCAACCAAGTACCATTGTGTAGTGGCGGCAATTGACAGTGATGTCCTAATGGAGGTCAGTGACATCATCTTAAATCCACCTTCTCAAAATTTATATGAAACTCTTAAAAAGAGACTGATTGATCGTTTCATCGAATCTGATTTAGTTAGAATTAATAAGTTGCTTCGAAGTCTAGAATTGGGTGATAAACGACCCTCTCATCTATTGCGTGAGATGAAGGAATTAGCCCAAGATAAAGTCACAGATTCCCTTTTAAAAACACTCTGGATTCAGAGACTTCCTATTAATTTACAGACAATTCTTGTCGTCTCTAATGATACTATGGACAACTTGGCCACTATGGCGGATAAGATGATGGAAACGACTACGAATGAATCATCCTTGGCATTGGTTAGTAAAACCGACGGGTCGACAGATAATGCTTCATCTTTAAAAATGAACGAATTACAAGAAAGAATTAATGAATTGTCATCCGAAATTGAACGGCTGGATAGGTCAAGATTTTATGATAGAAAATTAACTAACAGCCAAAGATCAATTTCAAGAGATCGAGATACTATTTGTTGGTATCATAAACGTTTCGGCAAAAATGCCAGTCGTTGCACGAAACCCTGCGACTACAACAAGAGAAATTTAAACTAAAACATCTGTCCATTAAAGCGGCTGATGGAACAGATAATTATACAAGCCGCCTTTTTGTTCGTGATAAATGTTCAGGGCTCAATTTTCTCGTGGATACCGGTGCTGAGGTATCTGTAGTTCCTCCAGGAAATAGTAAAGATGTTACTAATAATAATACTCTGCAACTTTTTGCTGTTAATGGTTCAAAAATTAAAACTTATGGAGAGAAATTATTACAAGTTGATTTCGGTTTACGACGAGTATTCAAGTGGAAGTTTATTGTTGCTGATGTCGGAAAACCTATCATAGGAGCTGATTTTCTCCGAAACTTCAATTTGGTTGTGAATTTGGGCCGGAAATGTCTTCAAGATAATATAACTAAACTCACTGTTTCGGCGGTTTTGGTCGATGATAGGTCGCCTACTCTTTCTACTGTCTATGGTAATACGCCTTTTCATAAATTATTAGTTAAATACATAGATATTACAAAACCCCAACAGGGATTAGTACATTTACGGCACTCAGTAACTCATCATATTGTTACAAATGGTCCACCTATTTCAGCTAGGGTTCGTAGATTACCTCCGGATAAGCTCAAAGCTGCTAAAAGTGAGTTTGAGTTTATGGTCGAACAAGGTATTTGTAGGCCTTCTAAGAGTTGTTGGTCTAATCCTCTACATATGGTTAAAAAAAGTAATGGAGAATGGCGCCCATGTGGGGACTATCGTAAATTAAATAGTGTTACGGTGCCAGATAGATATCCAGTTCCTTTTTTACATGATTTTACACACATTTTAGCAAATAAGAAAATATTTTCTTCAATTAATTTAACTAAGGCCTATTATCA
>JAKCPI010003287.1:0-20896 GCA_023213315.1 Euborellia annulipes
ATGGGGAACATAAACATTTGCACCCTAACAGGTTTGCAAGACGCCTACTAGTTAGGCAGCCCAATCGACTCACCACTACATATGCAGTGTCTGTGTGAATTTACCTGAGCTAGGGTTCTTGAGGGTATTTTATGAAGAAGCCATAAACCATCCCTTTGGAAAATAGATACATTTTTTAAATAAAAATTTGCGAATTCCTCTCTCTATCTCGCAATGCAAGTAGCCAGATCGGTGAAATTCTAGTAAATAATTCTTACCCTAAAATTGTATATCTGTTTTGGAATTTTACACGGAGTAATTACAATACTTCAACCGGAAGTAGTTAGTACTTCACCTAAGATTATAAAAATTACCTTTTAAAAATATTTTAATCTTGTTATTAATTTTGAAAGTGGCCTAATTCCATTCTTGGTAAGAAGGGTTTGAAGTTTTATAAACATATACCATACATTTAAATAGCCGGGCCAACAAATTAATAGGCCAGAATCGATAGCAAAGAATTGAAATATATTTTCCCCACTTTGCTACTCAAAAAGGGAAGTGCATTTCTTTCTCACTTTCTTTTCTAAAAATATTATATGTTGCAAATACTTCCTATAATCTTAGGTAAAGTAGGCCTACTTCCGGTTGAAGTATTTACTACCACAAAATTTGAAACAGATCTCCAATTTTAGGGCAAAGAATTATTTATTAAATTTCATCGATCTGGCTTCTTGCATTGCGAGATAGAAAGAAGAATTCGCAAATTTTTACTTTCTCTTATTTTATTTAAATTTTATTTATTGTCAGAAAATGCCACATTCTATGTTGTATGACCTCTCGTTACAAAAACAGCCGAAATAACAGCTTTTTTTTTTAAGAATATAAATAAGAATATTTTAACGCCCCGAGATATTATTACCTGGTATAAAGGTCGATAGATATCGGAAAAATTTCACCAAAAATTGGGACCACAAGTTTCGTTCAGAATTGTGAAATAAGTTAATTTTTCCAAATAAGAAGATAAGATTAATTAAAATGTTGAAATTTCTATTAATTTGAGATCAAATTCATTTGATATGAAAAGGCTACGCTATATCGCTATATAGATTGTTCCAAAAGGGTTGGTTTATGGTCTATCACTAAAAGACCCTCAGAACCCTAGCTCAGGTAAATTCGTACAGACACTGCATATGTAGTGGTGAGTTGATTGGGCTGCCTAACTAGTAGGCGTCTTGCCAACCTGTTGAGGTGCAAATGTTTATGTTCCCCATGGTATTTAATTAACCTTGATACTAATTTCATAAAATTTTTTAAATTAAATTTATTTATTTTTGTTATTTGTTTTTTCTTGAATTTTAAAAACACTTTATAATAAGATCTGTTTTAAAAAACCTATTTAAAAAGGGTGTCACACACCAGTGGCGCCACTCGGTGGCGATTCGTCTAAGCTGACCCTTTTGTTTTCATATTTAGAAGTTATAAGTATTGCCACTAGATGTCACTAAGTGTCAATATTGGGCAAATATGGCGGACGCCAGACAGCCTTAAGGTGCGCGTCTCGGAAAACCGTTAAAACACGATTGACTCGAGGCGGCACCAGATGGCGTTAGTGTTCCCCCCATTAGAATACACGCAACTTGATCCATTTCATTCTAGACTTTCCAGCTAATTAATTAAAGGCAAAAAATTAATTATTCTTTAACACAATGATTACTAATTTAATTATCTACAACTTATAGAACTCCTTTTTTACTTTCTCTTACCTATGTATATATGTAATATATATATAGAGAGAAAGTATTGGTTTCATGTCAAAAATTCGATGTCGAGATTTTGATGGATCTTCACGTTTTGAGGTCCCCTGAATCCAAAAAAGTGGTTTTCGGGCGACATGGTCTGTCTGTCTGTCTGTCTGTCTGTCTGTCTGTCTGTCTGTCTGTCTGTCTGTGTGTGTGTGTTCAATTTTAAGCATGAAGGAATTGAGCTATGAGGCTGAAATTTTATATTTAAGTTAAACACCCCCCCGGGACCGACAAAATAAGCTTTTAATCAAAATCGGCCAAAAAGTACTAGTACTTTACTGATGTACTTTTTCAGTTTTTTTCGATTTTCTCAAAATTCGCTCTAACGATTTTGATTAAAATTCAAAAATCAATTATTTTTTAGATGCTCTTTCAAATGTATATTCTCGTTTTTCCCTCAAAATTGTTTGAAGCACACTTTACTCTTGTGCTTCATAGGAAAGATAGGAGAAATAAATGGTTGCCATGGTAACCGAATTTAAATCTTTTTCTTTTTATTAGATTAAAAATCAATTATTATTTAAATGCCCGTTTTTTTTTTTTCGGAGAAAACATATCTCTCTCTCACAAAACTATCTTCTCTTTCTACGCGTTTTAAACTTTCCACCTTATCTTCGCATTTGGCCAATGTTAATTTCCTATAGGGATTTGTATGTTAATTTCGATTCAAAAGGGGGTCCCCTTTGGAACTTTTTACGCATTTAAAATTTTTTTTTTCCAATTCTTATGAAATTTTGTATTTATTTACGAATCTATATTGTGTATAAAATGTCCAAATATGAGATTAAAATTTTGAAAAATAACCATAGTTTATTTGAAGCAGTCAACATTTAAAATGCAAGTTTGAAACTAAGGTGCTATCGGAAACTAAATATATCTCGACACAAAAAATCTGGTGTGACCAGCACAGTGCGCAACTTTCTCTTACCGAAGGGTAAGAGAAAGTTGTGTGCTGTGCGCCAGTCACACCAGATTTTTTAAATATCTTTTATTTAATGCGATTAATCTAAAAAAAAAATTTTTTTTTTGAAAATCAAAAAAAAGGGCTTCTATAAGTTGTAGATATTTTAAATAGCTTTAATTTAAAAAAAATTTGAGGTCGATAGCTTCAAAATTGTGGCCGCTGGAAAGTCCCGAAATTAGCACCCCGAGACGCGCACCTTAATAATAATTCAAAAATCTTAGTTTGAGACCATAAACAAAAATAAAGGGTCGGACTAAGCGGAGCGCACAACTTCGCCTTATGTACTACCCACTATGCACTTTTTAAATTTTAAAAAAATTTTAATGAATTTATAAAAAATAAGGACACAAATATTATATATCATTTTACTCTGGAGAGAGTAGGTAGATTTTGAATATATAAAAAAAATTATAGGATATGAAAGAAAAAAATATTACCCCCTCCCCCTTAATGGTCCGTTTATCAAAAGCTTTTTAAGTTCTTGGTCTTTACTTCTAGTTTATGTGTGCGAAATTTCAAATAAATTGAATAAATAATTATTGAGATTTCGTTGACGAAAAAAAAATTACCACACAGACCTCATTCCAAAAACTACTTAAACGCATTTTGGCAACTTCAGTTAAATTTAGATTTTTTCTACGAATATATTAACTTTACTACCCAACCTACAGTTGATGGGCAAAGTTGAAAATATAATCACTGAAAAAAGAATGTAAATCCGTCAAGTGGTTTTCAAATTCATACATTACGAACAATAAATTAAAAATTATTATTTATTTATTTAAAAAGAATGTTGGCATTAGGATACCAGCCACCGTTATAATTAAAAATTAAAATAGTGGAAAGAAAGCTCTCCAATTAAGGATAGGTTTAAGATCCCGTGATCGGTCATATTCATATATATAGGCTAAGGACACTCGATCGGCAAAAAATATACTCACAGTAAATACAAATAAAATAATTATTCCACTAAATAATGATAAAGATAAAATAATAAGTAGAAAAATTTTTTACTAGGGGAAGTGTGATAGGCGTATAATTTGAAATTTATGGTAAAAGTTCAGTCAAAATTTGTATTATATTTGTTCTAAACAACCAGACGAGATGATTTTATTTAAGCCATTTGGATACCAAATGGCTTGAATAAGAATGCCTGGACCCCAAATATATATTATTAATAAATAAAAGTATCGCTAATGTCTTATATGGTCTGAGTTGCCGAGAAGACTGTATGTATGTACAGGGTGTATGTATGAGTGTGAGTGTGAATGGGAAAAAAGTGTGAGTGTAAAAAAAAAAACAGTCGCGATTAATTAAAATTTTTTTGACGTTAAAATATAGAGGAGCATAAATGGTCTTACAAGTTGTTAGATGTTAAAAAAGAATCCTTAGCCAACTAGACGCCTGGTGCTTATGCAACCAAAACACGGCTACTTTTTGGACATTTTACTCAACTATTGAATTTATTTATTCGATTTCTGTCTTTAACATGGTTAGAAGTAAAGAATGAAAAATTAAGAAAAAGAGGAATGCTGCTTTTGAGTAATCGAAATTTAATACTTTTGCTGCGGGGGAGGGGATATGCTTTTACGTAAATTACAATATTTATCTTTTTTTTCTGATTAACCCATATTTTGGTGCAAAAGTAAGGTTCGCATCATGCCCACGCGAGAAATTCATTTCAATTGAATAGAATACCAATACGAATAAATAAGAATGGGGTCAAAATAACCAAGACAAAGATAACGAAAAAGACCATAAACAAATTAAATTTTTTTTTTGCTTTAGTGAAGCACGTCAGTAACATTCGAAAATTGTATTTATTTTACCTTTTTTTTTTTTAAAGCGGCGTGGATTAATTGCAGTTGATCTCCATGATTTCTTAATCCTTCCATCAACCTGAAACAAATAAATTAATTTTAATTTTGAAACAGTTAATCTTTTCTTTATAATTTCGGTAAACGTCAGTCAGCATTTTGGGTTGCTCATCACGACAGATGAACTATAATTTATATGTGAGGTTCCACAAGGTTATAAATGATAGGAAAATTTTGAATTTATAACTCGATATATTTCGGACGGTTAACCTATCCTCAGGTATATATGTGTGAATGTATCACTCAGTCATATGTACTCCTGAGGATGGGTTAACAGCTATTTAATTCGTATAAATAAATAGTACGAAGAAACTCAAATTTTATCATAAAGTTTATTTTCTCTTAAAAACTCAAATAAATCTTCAAAGATGCTCTCATCAGTCAGGATGGTAGATAGATGTTTGTTGGGGAGACCGTGTTTGTCTCTGTAAGATTTGTACTCAGGGCACTCGACAAAGACATGATCATCAGTAATCTTTTTACACCAGGGAGGGTGTTGTTTCCGGTAACATATCCATGAGAAAATGTACTATTCTGAGAAGAGTTAAGATGTTCCCTACGGGAAATCCTCGGAGGGACAATTTAGTTTCTTCTCCATGTCCTTAAGTTCGGCGTTAAATATACTACAAACAGGAGAGAGTTTGTACTTGCCTTCGCTGTTATTAATTTTAAAGGCCACACTGTCCCCCGATTTAGATCCATGAGTATACACAAAAAAAAAGTTGGAAAATTTATTTGAGATCTCAAGAAACATCTGATTAAAAATTGTGCTATTCGTTTTAGACTTCTCAAATTTCGCTAAATCATTTGGGCTTTAACAAAAGCTATGGTGGCTAGGGAAAATTTATTAACGATACTTGCTGTAACATCAAACTCCTTATGGATTAATTCTGTGAATAATCCGGGTTTAATAAGGTTATCTAATTAGTACGATATATAATATATTAAATTGACCTAATGATTTTTTCTTTATTTTTTCAAGTGTTTGATTCTTGGGGTAAAATACCGATTGGAATGATGGATGGCAATTTTGCAAGTTTGGGATATATGGACGAATGTCTTAGAATAAATGAAAATATTACATTTGTAGAAACTCTAAATGCAACATTAGAAACACAATATTGTCTTGCCAATTTTCTAAGTCCAATCAAAACAGGAGACCCTAGGGTAAGTAATAAAATAATTTAACGAAAAGATATATAATAAAAAATATTTATTGTTTTAAAAAATAATTATACAATTATTTATTAAATAAATAACAATTTCATTCTAAAATTTATTATTCTAGATAGATAGTAATATAGCTGGGATGATTGGCATATGTATGCCAAAAATTTGTTCCCCTAAAGATATGGAAGAACTCCTTGATTTATGGATGAAACTACTGTCCATGCTATTCAAAGTAAATATAACAATGGACTTTATTGTTGCGGAATGTCAAAATTCTGACCCACTTCCGTACACTGCTCCAGATATAATCGCTATGTAAGAATTAATAAAGTATGCTTAAAATACAATAATTTTCTAAAATCCAATTTAATAATGAGTTTTTTATTACTTTTTGTTCCAGAGTTTTGTTATCTCTTTTCGGACTTTTTTCGCTCCTTAGCACTATTTACGATTTAGTAATACCTCAAGATAAACAGAATCTACTTTTAAATTCCTTTTCTTGGTATACAAATGGTCGACGAATTTTAAACACTTCAGAAAATCCGAATTCAATTACCGCCTTACACGGAATTAAATTTCTTAGTATGTGTTGGGTTATTATCGGTCATCGCTCAATGCTGGACATATTATTGCCAGTTACTAATAGAGTCTCATCATTCTATGTAATTTACAATTTTATTTATTTTTTATTTTTTACATATATGTACGTCTTTTGTGATACCCTGTAAAATACCTTATTGCCAGGAAAAATTTAAGACTTTAAACGATACTCGTTATTTGTAAATATACCTATTGGATGTCCAGGAATTCTTATTTAAGCCATTTGGTATCTAAATGGCTTAAATAAAATCATCGGACTGGCTGGGATCCGAACCCTCGACCCTTGGTATATAAGGCAGGCGCGCTACCAACTACGCGAAGCCCGGGGGCAACAATTTAATTATTTAATTGGCATTTATATTTACGGCAGGTCAACCGTACAATTTAGAAGCTATACTAATATTTAAAATCTATTTTTCAGGATCTTTTTAGTTGGAATAGAATTTACTTACCAGCTGGAAATTATGCAGTAGATTCATTTTTTTTGATAGGTGGTGTGTTAGTGGCTTACACTTTGATAAGAGAATTGAAAAAAACCGGAAAAATGTTCAATCCTCTCATAAATTATCTACACCGATATATCAGGTAAAATTCTTTATTTATTTTCTAAATTGAGAGAAAAAATTTTTTAATTTATTTAAAATTATTGCAAATTAGATATTGGTATACAAGGGAAGGGCTAAAAGGGAATAAAATCGAACATTAAAAATAACATTTTCGTTTGAAATTGACACAAAATTTCATATTCATAATAAATTTCGAATAAATTTCGATTAATCAAGACTAATAAATTAAATGTCCCATAATGTAAAGATATTTTTTTAAAACGTTCGCTCATGCTGACATTAGTCCCCCGCTTCTCTGAATTAGAAATTATTTTTAACACATTGGTTGACACGGGCCCTCCGAAAAATCATTTTTTTTGTACTGATGATGACCAGGCGTGATGCCGGTCGAAATATTTACGAATTAAATTGATGTGAGAGGCGTCCATTAACGGCTGGTTTTATTCTCCGGTTCCTTCTATATACGTATGGTCCAGCAAAAGTCCTAATTCTAATATTTTTTTAATTTATTCAAATGAAAATCACTTAATATCTCGAAACAATATATCCAGGGTCCCAGGCCCATTTTTACAAGTTATTACTATCAAGCTAATTTTCCTGAGTAGCTTCATTTTGATGAGACGACCAACTTTTTCTCTTAGAACAATTCTTGATTGTGGTAGCTAATAGGAGTAGCAGGGATATAATATTTCAATTTGACGATTCTCAAAAATTTATATTTTTTTTGTTTTTTCATTAAATCTTAAGAAAATTATTAACATTGAAAAAAAGTATTTGTCCTACAAAATATATGGTACTAGACGCAAAGCCCCGCCTCCGGCGGGGCTTTCCGCTAGCCAGGGGGGCTGCGCCCCTGGACCCCCTTGCTCGCCTACTTATATACATACCGGTACATACATTTTCCCTTTTCATTTTTATATATAGAGATTATTTTAACGATTAATTATTCATGAATTTAAGATTTTTTGTGAATCCTATCCTTTCCGGGACTCTCCCGGTACAGAGACAAAAAATTTACGCCGACATTTTAAAATTCAAAATGTAAATAACATGGGTAAATATTTATATTTTGTTACTATGGCAACTATTTCTCCTAATTTTTATTTTTTTCTTATTTTAACGGTTAATTACTCATTAACTTATTGTTATTTGTGAAACAAAACCTGTCCGGGACTCTCACAAACATACACAAAAAATTTCATCATAATTGGTTCAGTCGTTTAGGAGGAGTTCAGTCACATACACACGTACAGAAGAATTATATATATAAAGAAGAAGAAGAAGAAGAAAGAAGATGATCAAAGAGTCCCCCCCTTCCAACATGGGCATGTTGGCTGGTGTGGCAAGCACAGAACAGAACTTTCGACTACCGAAGATATTATTTTTTTTTTCTTTGCATGTTATTTAGATTAACGCCTGCTTATGCAATTGTAATTCTTCTAAACGTCGGACTTGTTTTGCATTTTTCAAATGGACCATTTTATAGAGGAGAGGCAAATTTATTAATTGAAGGATGTCAAGAAGAATGGTGGCAAGATATTATTTACCTTAATAATTATTTATATAATAAAACGGTAATTACTTTTAAATAAATAATATGATTTATGAAAATGGATGATTCTAAATTTTAGATTGAATTATGGATAAGATCATTATGAAAATTTTATTTAAAAAATAATTTATTTAGAAAGATGCTGGTTTTGGAATTTATTGATACGCTGATAAACGATTAGAAATAATACTGTAGCTTATGTGGTCATGATCTGACCATTTTCTTTCCTTTATCGTTTTAGGTCCAATAAAATTTTCATCTTCCTCAGTATGTTTACATTATTTGCTCCAATTCTTTTGATTGATTGAACAAATTTTCTTTTCTGTATCATAACATTAATCATATATCTGGTTTTATTTTTTGTTGAAATTTTTCCTATCATTCGGATTTTTTGTTTAATTCCTCTTCGTCCATACTTATATTTAATTAATTTATTTGAACTCCCACTCGGTCGTGAGTGTAGTCGGGAAGGGAAAGAATCCGGAGGGTAACTTCACAGCTCCGCGAAGTGTCGGCATGGGCGTAACTAGGGGGTGCCGAACCCTCCCCCCCACCCAGAAAGCTCCCTGCCTCAAGAAAAATATGGAGGCTTTCCAGCTCCCTGGAGGATATAAACACAGTTTTTTCACAAAAAATACTACTTTTTACCAGTTAACTTGAACCAACACATGAAACTCACAATAACACGTCCGCTCACCGTGCTTCCTCACTCGGAAATCCTCGTCCATACTTATATAGATTATGTGAAATCAATTTTGTTCAAGTTATCCACAAGTTAATTTGGTAGATTTAGTCATTTGTTAATATTATTTATTTATATTATAATTAATAAAATTTTTCTAGTGCGTTGCTCAAGGCTGGTATTTGGCAGTGGATATGCAATTGTATATTTTATCCCCACTTCTTCTGGTTCCATTTTGGCTTCGGCCAATGATTGGCTTTATTCTTAGTGGAGGTCTCCTTTGTGCCTCTTTTGCTATAATATTTGCTATAACTTATATTAATGATCTCCCAGGTGGATTACTGGCAAATATGTAAGTATTTCAAATGAATAGTCTATATGGCGGATTAATAATAGTAGCAAAAATAATAAGTAATTACGGGCTTCTTTTCTTTTTTTTTATGTTATGTCGAGATTTTTACGAAAAACACGTCAGCACATTACACAACTTACCTAAGGCAAAAAAAAGTTGTGAGCTGTGCATGTTATTGACACCAACTTTTTTTTTATATATAGTTCAATGCAAAATAAAAAAAAATACTAAAATAATTTAGTTAAATATTTTTCGAGATCTATATACTATAGGCTTTGTTGCTTAAATTAGTGAGTCTGTCTGTCCCTTTTCTGGTTTAACAAGCGGCGGACAAGTAAGAAATTTTTCTTTAATACTTCTTATTTTGTTAGAGAAATGCACGGTCAACATACAAATATGGGTAAGTGAGTTTTTGTTGGTGTAGGTCGAGAGTCCTGCGGCTTGTTACAATGATCAGCACACCTAAGCCCCGGAAGGGCTGGAGATCCTTGGTTCGATTCCCGGACGCCATGGAGCGCTTAGTCCACCAACAAAAAACATAATCTCAATCATGTTAAAATAATTTATTATTAATAAAAAAAATATTTTTTTAATAAAATTGCCTGTCTTTTGCGTCGTAAATATGCTAGTTATCTTAATCCGGAATATAGGCTAATATTTTAATAAGCTTATCCCATATTAAGATAATTAATTTAATAAAGTTGATTTTCTAGGGTAGAACCAGATAGAGCAAATATTTATAATAGAACGCACGGACGTTTTGCTCCCTATGTGGTTGGAATTATGATCGGTTACTTTATTTTAAAATCGAAGGAAACAAATGCTAAGTTTAAAAATAAGGTAATATTAATTTTTAATTAACAATTAATATTTTTATTAACCTTGCTCTTAATTACTAAATGAACACAGCCGAAAACGGCATTCATAATAGCACCGATGTATAATAGGTTGAGTTAGTTAATTTTGCAGGCTTAGGCTAATAAACCAATGGACTAAAGAAGTGCTCCCAAACTTTTTAAGCGCGGACCGGTCAACGCTTGATAATTTTGACGGAGCTTGCTGAGACAAATCCTCCATTTAATAACTTTAATTTAATTAATTTGCACTCACCCAGGACTGTTGATTTAAATAATAAATAATAGATAGGAATTATTAGAAACAAAGAAACAAAATGTATTAAAAAATAAGAGAAAATAATAGATCTAAAATTTATTTATTTTTCTTCCTCATACCAAAGTTTCGACCGCAGTGAGTGAAACAGTTTAGACTTTAACAATTGTTATTATTGGAAATAAAAGTAATTTTAGCCTTTTTTTTTTAAATTCTTTTCGGCTACTGAGGCCATTTAGAGGTATAACTTTATTATAATAATGGTTGAATACATATTATCGATGGCTACCGGGAGACGTTCGACAAGCCTTAATCGTGGATTATTTTAATTTATTATAGTAATTAATACAAATTTTTCGGTTAGCTAGATATATTACCACTTTTCCGCCAGTATTTCTGCGAAAACATAATTATAATTTATCGTAGTCATTAACAGTTTTTTTTTTTATTATTAATTATTATTTTCGTATCTATATTAATTTCAGATTGTTTTGCTGATCATCTGGGGTGCTGATATAGCCTTAATAATCGGTTTAGTTCTAGCTAGTCATCCGTTTTTTCGATTAGATTATCAACCGACCTTAATTGAAAGATCATTTTTCAATAGTTTACATCGATTTGGTTGGTCAATTGCTCTTGGATGGATTATTTACGCCTGTGCCATCGGCCAAGGAGGTAGATAGCATAATAAATATATTTAATTAATAACAAGAAATCATATGATAAATTTTTTTTTTTTTAGGTTTCATAAATACGTTCTTATCTTGGAAGGGTTTTATTCCATTTTCCAGATTATCATATGCTATGTATTTAGTACATATGAATGTTCTCTATATTACAGCAGTTTCGTTCCAAACAATAAGTCCATTTTCAGATAATAAAACGGTAATTGCATATTTTAAATAAAATTCATTTAATTGTTCAAAAAAATTTTAATAAAGCTGGAATATAAAGGGTAAATAAATATTAATTTGAATAATAAAATGTTACAAGGTAAATTCGAAAGTAAGCTTTAAAAAAAAAAAAAACATCAAATTCTATTTGCCATTCCTGTACTCAAAAAAGTTAAAGAAAAGTGAAATCCTTATTTTTGTTTCAGATACCAGGTACCATTAGTGATATTATGTTATGTGCATTTTTCGGGATGATTCTTTCTTTGCTATTTGAATCGCCTATAATTAATATTGAAAAAATAATATTTGGTCGGAATAAAAAGCCAGGTAAAAGAAAGCTAGAAAATGACCTAATAATTAGTTTTAATTTATTATAATTAATGAAAAAACGAATTTATTTCAGATCATAGAAAAACAGAAAAAAAGAAAAACGGAATAGATAATCAAGGATTTGAAAATAACAATATATAACTTATTAAGGGGGAGTAGTAGTGAAGCTGTTATGCATGTTTTTGCCAATAAGATGGCGTTATGTGTCTTAAAAAGTAAGCCACATATTACGAAAATTTTACAAGAGATGTCAGAATGATAGCTAATAATCTAAGGCTGGTTTGACACGGGGCAACTTCGAGGCAACTAGTTGATTACATTAGTTGACTGGAAATTGACTGCCGTACTACCAGCCCAAACAACCAAAGATTACTAATTTATAATATTTTTATAAAATAAATAAAAAATATAAAAATTAGTGTAATTTTATTTACTTTACTTATTTTAATTTTCAATTGTTAGCAATCGCACTCAAGGATATTTTCGTCTAGAAAGTGGAATTAATTGTTAAATTGTAATAGATTGCTCCCATAGGAAATATATGAGAAAATTTTTAAAGTAACAAAAGAAAAAATCTGGTGTGACTGGTCGCACAGCACACAACTTTATCTTACCCTTCGGCAAGAGAAAGTTGTGTACTGTGCTTGCCACATCAGATTATTTGTGTAGATATATTTAGTTTCCCTTAGCAGATAAGTTCGAAACTTGACCACGCGAATCATAGAGGACGCTGAGCTACGAATGCTTCCACAACAGTAAAGTGTACTTAAAACACATTTCACGAAAAATTTTACTGATATACTTTTTAAAGAGCATCAAAAAAATGGTTGATTTATGAATTTTAATCAAAATCGTTGGAGCGAATTTTGAGAAAATCGAAAAAAAAAAACTTGAATAAGTATATCATAAAGTAGTACTTTCGATCAAAAGCTTATTTTCATCCATGGGGGGAGGTACCCAAATATAAAATTTCAACCTCCTATCTCTCTTTCGTTCCTGAGATATTTTGTTCACAAACAGACAGACTAATTTGCGCGAAGCACGTTCATGAAACCAATACACTCTAATATACTGTATATCATATATAAGTAAGAGAAAGTAAAAGTCAAAATGAAATTTCATCACGGTTAAAAGTTATTAGAAAAATCCAAGACAAAATCTATATATCCGAAACGGGAGATCCTGGTCTTAATTTAGAGAAACGACAAATTTACTTCTAAGCTTACTTTTAGTGCAAAAGGCAAATTGTTATCTAATCTCGTTTAAGAGATAAAGAAATTAGAAAATCTCAAAATAGCGATTTTGGGTCCTTAGGAGCCAAACTTTTGAATAAACTCGGCCAAAAAGTACTAGTACTTTATTAATGTACTTTTTCAGTTTTTCTTTTTTCGATTTTTTCAAAATTAGCTTCAACGATTTTGATTAAAATTCAAAAATCAATTATATTTTAGATGCTCTTTAAAATGTATATTCTCATTTTGCTCTTAATTTTTTTTGAAGCACACTTTCCAAATTGAAAAAATTTGGAGCTTTATACTTTTTAATGACAAACAAAATACTCTAATTATAAGTGAGCAATCTCTCAACTAGAGATTATTATCAAAAATCTGTACCGTAAGAAGAGTTTTTTTTTATAAAGAATTTTTATCGAAAAATCAATTTCTTATCTTAATTTACTCTCCTAATCCATATATAAAGGAAAAAGACAAACAAATTATTTTTAATACATTCCAAATATGTTATTAAATCTAATTTTGATATCATTATCAATTGCATCTATTGATGCATTTCATATAGATTCTCATTTCAAACAATTTGAAAAAAATTATGCGGAATTTTATAAATTATTTGAAAAAATCCCGGAACTTGCAAACTTTTATGATAATGAATTACTAAATGTATATTCAGAAGGGATAAATGCCTCTGTTGAATGCAAACGACAAGGTGGAAAATTTATTACGTACTTTTTAAGCGAAGAATGGGCATTAACAAGTATGTACCAGTATATCTTTTTATTCATTAATAATCTTTGAAGTATATATTAATAGATGTGAAGGAGCTCTAGACTCACTAATAAAGAAGACCAGAAAGGATTCAGCCAAATAAATAAAATACTTTGATTAATTTTTTTTTTCTTGTCTTCTTAATTAAAAGTTAGATTTCCCTCAGATAGTCAAGAAATTTTGTGATTTTTATAGAAAAGGAATTATTTTCTTACTCTGATAACCTGTACAAAAATTAATTATCTATAAATAGCTGAGCCGCCCAACTTCAAGTATATCCATTCACAAATTATATTATTATTTTTTAATTTTTTAATAAACGCAGTTGAGATCTCTTTTTTAAACCTTCTATCAACCTGAATCAAATAAATGAATTTTAATTTTGAAACTGTTAGGCTATTCCTTTCTTTGTTATTTTGGTAGACGCCAAAATTTTAGGTTGCGAACGTAGAATCAAAAAATTAGAGGTGACATTAAAAATACTTTTAAATAATTTCATTTTACTTTCAGTGTTTGACTCTTGGGGTAAAATACCGATTGGAATGATGGATGGCAATTTTGCAAGTTTGGGATATATGGACGAATGTCTTAGAATAAATGAAAATATCACATTTGTAGAAACTCTAAATGCAACATTAGAAACACAATTTTGTCTTGCCACTTTTCCTAGTCCAATCCAAACAGGAAATGTTATGGTAAGCATTAATTTTTATAATTTAGCGGTCTATATATAAAAATATTTGTAGTTTTAACAAATGATTATAGAATTATTATTATTATTAAATAAAATAATTTCATTCTAAAATTTATTGTTCTAGATGGATAGTCTTTTAGTTGGGAAGATTGGCATATGTATGCCAAAAATTTGTTCCCCTAAAGATATTAATGAACTTCTTGATTTATGGATGAAACTTGCGTCCATGTTATTAAAAGTGAACATAACAATGGACTTTACTGTTACGGAATGTCAAAATTCTGACCCACTTCCTTACACTGCTCCAGATATAATTGCTATGTAAGAATTAATAAAGTATCCCTAAAATACAATAATTTTCTAAAATCCAATTTAATAATGAGTTTTTCCTTACTTTTTGTTTCAGAGTTTTGTTATCTCTTTTCGGACTTTTTTCTCTCCTTAGTACTATTTACGATTTAGTAATACCTCAAGATAAACAGAATCTACTTTTAAATTCCTTTTCTTGGTATACAAATGGTCGACGAATTTTAAACACTTCAGAAAATCCGAATTCCATTACCGCCTTACACGGTATTAAATTTCTTAGTATGTGTTGGGTTATTATTTCTCATCGGTCAATGATGGACATAGAAATGCCAGTTAATAACAGAGCTTCAACATTCTATGTGAGTTACAATTTTATATTTTTTCCAATTCTGTCCGTTCTTTGTGAGACATCCTGGATTGATAAGAGAAATTTTTTGTTCGAACCTGAACGGAAAGTAGGCAACCCGATGAATTTTTAAAGTAATTATTCCAAAGTTCGTAATGTTTTAGTGTGATATAGAACTCTACTAGGCTGTTATAAAAAAATTTTCTAATTGAAGCCTTTGTTCTTGAGATGCGATGTCAGAATTTAGGACCAATCACAAATTTTATATTAACAATTGAAATATTTAAACGAGATATATATTTATATTTACGGCTAATTTTTGGAAAGTATACTAATATTTAAAATCTATTTTTCAGGATCTTTTTAGTTGGAATAGAATTTACTTACCAGCTGGAAATTATGCAGTAGATTCATTTTTTTGATAGGTGGTGTGTTAGTGGCTTACACTTTAATAAAAGAATTGAAAAAAACCGGAAAAATGTTCAATCCAATCATGAATTATCTACACCGATATATCAGGTAAAATTCTTTATTTATTTATTTATTTTTTAATGTAGATTTGTGCAAGTACTTATTTATTCATACAAGTATTAATATTATCTATTTATTAATATTTTTTTTTATTTATAATTATTATTTTTTTTTTTTTTTTTTAAACATTCACACTTTTTTCTTATTCACACTCACACTCACACACACATTCACACTGTCTTTTCGGCAGCTCAGGCCATATAAGACATTTACGATAACCGTTATTTATGAATTTATATATATTAGGGTCCAGGCATTTTATTTAAGCCATCTGGTATCCAGATGGCTTAAATAAAATCATCGGACTGCCTGGGGTCCGAACCCGCGACGTTTGGTATATGAGGTTAGCACGCTAACCTCTACCCCTGGGGGCATTTTATAATTATTGCAAATGAGATGTTTTTTGTTTTTAAGGGGTCGAAAACGTGACTTAGTCTAGTGCCCTTTGGGCATTTTATAATTATTGCAAATGAGATGTTTTTTGTTTTTAAGGGGTCGAAAACGTGACTTAGTCTAGTGTCTAATAAAAAAATATCAATATAAAACACTGTGTGTGAATAAATATAACTATAATTGTGAAAAAAAAACACTAAATTTTTAGCTATTTTTTATCAATTATCAAGTTAATATTTCAAAATATTTCGGAGACCTCTCGGCACTCCTTCAGTGGATTTCACCTTTTTCACCACCTAAGCCCCTTACAATTAAAACGCTTAAAAGCGACCATCTTACTGGTTCGGAAATTAATAATTATTTTCAAATTAATAATTTAAGAGATGTGTTTGTTCTCAGATTGAGCAATTGACTGGCAAATGAACTAGTTGAGCGTTGATTTAAAAAATTCCATCTTTTTCAAACAAAGCTATACCTAGTTAATAATTAATAATTGCCAAAAAATAAATGAAAAAAAAATTAATAATTGCCGATAGTGGCTTCGGAGGGTTTTATTTGTAAAGGGCATACGTGGTGAAAGAGGTGAAATCCACTGAAGAAGGAGTGCCGATAGGTCTCCGAAATATTTGGAAATATTACCTTGTAAATTAAAAAATTGCTGGCCCCCGGGTGTGGCGTAGTAGGTAGCGTGCCTACCTCCTAAACCAAACGTCGCGGGTTCGGACCCAGGCAGTCCGATGATTTTATTTAAGCCATTTGGATACCAGATGGCTTAAATAGAAATGCCTGAACCCACAATAGATAATATATTAATATATTACAACGGTTATCGTCTAAAGTCTTAAATGGCCTAAGTTGCCGAAAAGACTGTGTGAATGTGTGTGCGAGTGTGAGTGTGAATGAGAAAAAAGTGTGAATGTTTAAAAAAAAAAAAATTGCTGAAAATTTAGCGTTTTTCTTTCGCAAAAATAACTTCAGCAACTTCAGCAACAACACTTAAGGAGAAAATTTTTTTTCTTTCCATGTTATTCAGATTAACGCCTGCTTATGCAATTGTAATTCTTCTAAACGCTGGGCTTGTTTTGCATTTTTCAAATGGACCAATGTATAGAGGACTTACGAATGTTGTAATTGAAGGATGTCAAGAAGAATGGTGGCAAGATATTATTTACCTTAATAATTATTTATATAATAAATCGGTAATTAATTTTCTCAATAAATAATATGATGAACACCTGTGGAAGATTTAAAAATTTAGATCGAATAATTAATGGATAAGATTATTATGAAAATTTTATTTAAAAAAAAAATTTATTTTCAAATATGCTGACTGTACGTTGGAATTTACAACTGATATGATGATAAATGATGAGAATCAACTATTTGATTGCCCTCGTGACCATGATCATACAGCAATTTTTCTTTCAAAAAAAATGTTCCTTAATTGGTTTTGGGACAAAAAAGTTTTTCATCCTCCTTAGTCAGGGCCGGAACTAGGAGATTTTTTAGGGAAGCAAAATTTAATTTGCCGCCCCTCCTTAAAATTTTCTATACAAAATTCATATCATTTTACCTTTTTTTTTAGTAAATCTTTCTTTAATTGCCGCCCCCTGATATCTGCCGCCCGGGGCACATGCACCCACTGCCCCCCCCCTAGATCCGGCCCTGTCCTTAGTACGTTTTCATTATTTGATTCATTAGATGCATACAATTTTATTTTCTTTATCATAATTTCATTTTCTGTTTTTAATTTTTGTTAAATGAATTTTTCCTATCATTTGTTAAAAACAGCAATATGCCATACAGGTGGTATATTTTTTATGTGATTATTTATTTATTACTAGGACATCCTCCATAGCATAGAAGAGGTTGGATAAAAGGAGCCGGTTGGAACCAGAAATAAGGATTAGTTCACTAGCTAGAGACGAAAGTAGGAGGGAGGAGCTAGAGATAGGAAATGATGTAACTTCACGGGGTGCCGGTAGATGGCTACGGCCAGAGGCCGGTTGGGTTTGAGGTGTGTGTCTCCGTACACGTAAGCACCTCGGGTAAATAAACGGGGATCCCGATAGGAATTTCAAATAATAATAATAAATTAATTATGTGATTATTCCTATACAAATTAATAGATTGTAAAAGTTTTCCCCCAAATTATTATTTTAATTGTTTAAAAATTAATAAAAAAATTTTCTAGTGCATTGGTCAAGGCTGGTACTTGGCAGTGGATATGCAATTATATATTTTATCGCCACTTCTTCTGGTTCCATTTTGGCTTTGGCCTATCATTGGATTTATTCTAAGTGGAGGTCTCCTTTGTGCCTCTTTTGCTATAATATTTGCCATAACTTATATTAATGATCTCCCAGGTGGAATACTGGAAGATACGTAAGTATCTATGTTTTTTTAATTTATTTGAGGTATTTTTCGGCATCGGAGGTCATTTAGACCCCGTCTCTATTTATATCAAATTCATGGTAGCCAATTAAATTTAAATAAATATTGTCACATGCGACGCGATGTGAACCCTTGACCCCTAGCATAAGAGGTGGATACTCTACCACTGTGCACTGGCCCAAGAGCAATGTTCATGTGATTTTTTTTATTTAGTTCAATGCAAAATAAAAATATTAGACTAAAATAATTTTAACTAAATATTTTTTGAGATCTATATATCATATTTGAATAAGATAATAGTATTCAAAATACCTCGATTCGGACTTAACTAGTCATAGATATATTTAACAAGACATGTGAGTGTTTTTTATTGATGAGGCCAAACATCCCATGGCCCCTGGGAATCGAACCCAGGATCTCCGCCTTTCTGGGGCATAGGCGTGCTATCCATTGCACCAGGCCACCGGACCCTCGACCTGCACCAATAAAACTCACTTCCCCTTATATGCAGTTAGTCGCGCAAGTTACTAACTCGTAACGAAAACGTGAAAAACTTTAAAGAAAAATAATTTTAAGAAAAATAATTTTAAAAAAATTAACAAAAACTTTAATAGAATTATTGGCCGATTGCTTCGTATAGTCTATATGCTAAAATATAGCGCCGAACTATCTTAAACCAGCACTTAATGCGTTTTTTTTTAAATGAATTAAATTCATAAGATATTATTGGGACATCGAGCTATAATTTTTTTAATGACTTATTAAAAAATTAAGGAAATTAATTTTTTTGTTATCAAGCAAATACAAAAAAACAATCGGTTTAATAATCTTTAATTTTTTTTAAATTTAAAAATGAATTTATTGTTATTATTAATCACATATTAATTAAGAAATTTTTAAAATAAGCTTTGATGATTTATTTAAAAATCAACTGTCAAATTAGTTCAGCATTCTTGCAAAAGATGGCAGGCTAGTCTAACAGCCGATATAGTATTAGCCTATATCTGGCCTATATTTATATATTTTTATGCTTTTATAAAAGATACATAATATATAATAACATTTAGAAAGTATTTATTGTTAAAAGATGAAAATCAACCAAATGCATTAAATATTATTAGCTACCATTCTGATATCTCTTGGTAAATTTTTGAATTGCTTGATTGTTTTGGCATACTTTTTATGACACATACGCCATTTTAGCGGGAAAAACATGCGTAACACTTTCGGTCCCGTTCCGCCTTAATATATTAGAGGATAATATATTATTAATTCACTTATTTTTTTAGTGTACCAGTGAATATTTATACCACAACGCATGGACGTTTTGCTCCCTATGTGATTGGAATTATGATCGGTTACTTTATTTTAAAATCTAAGGAAACAAATTTTAAGTTTACAAATAAGGTAATATTAATTTTTAATTAACAATTTATATTTTTATACAATATTTAAATAACTTTGGGTTAGTCCTAATATAGGCGAAAATGACAATCATTTAGCAGGAGTGTATAATAGGTTGCGTTAGATGATTTTGCCGGCTGAATAAACTAAAGGGCTGAAAGACGAGAAAAAAAATTTCGAGCTCCATTGATATATTCTAAACGTTTTTATATAATAGTACATAGTGTAATAAATTATACTTAATTACTTAAAAATCATTATTTGGGTTAAACCGTGATTTATTTATAAATACATCGTTCAGCCACTCATCGAATTTTTGAGATATAAATTTAAAAAGGCTTATATCTAAGATATACAATCTTAAGTGATCTCGACAAGTATTGTAACCTTGTGATTTGTATCTGAAGAAGGCCAATGAGTGAGTGAAACCGTAGTTAATTGATAAATAAGAAATTATATACCGGTATATCAAGTTTTGGCCCGTGAGGAAGATTCATAGCCTATAATTAATGAAGTATTTACTAAATCAAACAGCAGACAATATAGGGGTGCCGCCAGGTGTCGAATCACGGATCTGCCGATTAGAAGAGCAAGCTGAGTACAAATCGGCAGTAGTGGTTCAATTTCCGGTGAAACACCTATCGTTTTCTGCTGTCTGATTTAGTAAATATTATTTATAGTAATTGAATGGAGTCAATACAAAAATTCGTTACTATTACGACGTATCGGTCACTATTTCTGCGGCACCATAAATATAATTTATCGTAGAATTTAACAGTTTTTTATTAATTACTAAATTAAAATAACCCCAAAATGTTTGTTATTTTAATTAAAAAATAATTTATTCATTAAAAATTATCTTAATTATTATTTTCGTATCTATTTTAATTTTTCAGATTGTTTTGCTGTCGATCTGGTGTGCTGATATAGCCTTAATAATCG
>JAKCPI010003288.1:0-12376 GCA_023213315.1 Euborellia annulipes
ACACAACTTTCTCTTACCTTCGGTAATCGAAAGTTGTGTACTGTGCTTGTCACACCAGATTTTTTGTGTCGACTTGTATTTAGTTTCCGACAGTAGGGTACAATTGAATTCAAGATGTAAAATTTATAAGTATGGGAAAATATTTATATTTTGATACCATGGCAACCATTTCTCCTATCTTTTCTATGGAGTACAAGAGTAAAGTGGTCTTCAGAAGATTTCAATCACAAAATGAGAATATACATTTTATAGAGAATCTAAAAAATAATTGATTTTTGAATTTTAAAAAAAATCGTTGGAGCAAATTTAGAGAAAATCGAAAAAAACTGAAAAAGTGAATCAGTAAAGTACTAGTACTCTTTGGTCGATTTTGTTCAAAAGCTTCGTGTCACGTCCCATGGGGGTGCATAACTTAAATATACAATTTCAACCTCCTAGCACTTTTCGTTCTTGAGATATTTTGTTCACAGACACACAGACAGACACACAGACAGACACACAGACAGACAGACCATGTCGCGAAAACCACTTTTTTGGATTCAGGGGACCTCAAAACGTGAAGATCCATCAAAATCTCGACATCGAATTTTTGACATGAATCCAATACTTTCTCTCTCTATATATTAACATATATATAGAGGTACGAGAAAGTAAAATATTTTAGTTTATTAGAAGGGGGTGATTTACACCCTTTCTCTCACTCCCTGGGTGTCATACTTTATCAGAATGTTATAATTACAAATTGGATAATATTATGAGTTTATTAAAAAGAGAAAAAAAAATGAAAATAAACTAAATATGTAAAATTGCGATCATTTCGAGGATATATACTCGTTTTGAGGGTCCCTAATTCCAAAAAAAAAGTGGGTCCCTCAAAATGCTCAGTAGGGATGTTTGTTTGTTCAAATCTATTTCGACACAAAAAAAAATCTGGCAAACAAATACAGAATGCAACTTTAAATTACCGAAAGTAAGAGAAAGTTGTGTACTGTGCAATCACTCACACCAGATTACCTTTCCCCCTCACTGAAAAACTCCTCTGGTTAAGGGGAGGGAGAGAGAACATACCCCGATTGATTGGAGGAAAGAATTTTATAAAAAATATAATTTTTATTTTGAAATGTTATTTATAATAGTAATTTGGAGTATTAGAAGGGGTGGATTACACCCACTTTATTAAATACCTTAATAATAAGATGATCAAACGGGGAGTCGTGAATTCGGGGGTGAACGAACGTCGTTTTTGCACAAATAACAAAGAAATAGACGAAATTTAAGAATTTAATTTTTCAATTTAAAAAAATATTCAATTACTAATTATAATAGAAAAGTTGGAGTTTTTGTTAAGAAAAGTATGGGGTGGGGGAGGAGAGCGAAAAAGAGAACGGACTTCATATGATTAAAGAAAAAATGTTAATAATAGTGAATTAATTAATAAGTTTTAATTTTAAATTTTATCTATTAAGAAAAAATTAGTTTATTAGAAGGGGGTGATTTACACCCTCTCACTCCCTGGGTGTCATACTTTATCAGAGTGTTATAATTACAAATTGGATATTATTATGAGTTTATTAAAAAGAGAGAGAAAAAAAATCTGGTGTGACTGGCGCACAGCACACAACTTTCTCTTACCTTCGGTAATCGAAAGTTGTGTTCTGTGCTTGTCACACCAGATTTTTTTGTCGACATGTATTTAGTTCCCGACAGTACGGAACATATGAATTCAGATGTAAAATTTATAAGTATGGGAAAATATTTATATTTTGTTACCATGGCAACCATTTCTCCTATCTTCCCTATGAAATACAAGAGTAAAGTGGTCTTCAGAAGATTTCAATCGCAAAATGAGAATATACATTTTAAAGAGCATCTAAAAAATGATTGATTTTTGAATTTAAAAAAAAATCGTTGGAGCAAATTTTGAGAAAATCGAAAAAAACTGAAAAAGTACATCAGTAAAGTACTAGTACTCTTTGGCCGATTTTGATTAAAAGCTTATTTTTCCGGTCCCGGGGGGTGTTTAACTTAAATATAAAATTTCAGCCTCATAGCCTCATGCTTAAAATTGAACACAGACACACCCACACACACACCCACACACACACACCCACACACACACACACACACACACAGACAGACCATGTCGCGAAAACCACTTTTTTGGATTCAGGGGACCTCAAAACGTGAAGATCCATCAAAATCTCGACATCGAATTTTTGACATGAATCCAATACTTTCTCTCTATATATATATTACATATATACATAGGTAAGAGAAAGTAAAAAGTGGAAATATAAATAATTATAAAATGTTAGTTAATCCGTTATGCAAATGAGATAAGGAAATATTCAATACCTTAATGATAAGATGACCAAACGAGTGGATGAACGTCTTAATTGCACAAATAACACAACACAACACATTATAAAATAAACTGAAGAAACGCGAGAGACGAACGGAGTGACTCATGACACGACGCGAATACAACTAGAGCCAGCCTGGCAGGCAGCAGACAGAGAGAGACAGCATTGCTATCAGAACGCCCAAAAAATAAAATTATCAAATATATTCTCTATTTATAAAAAAATACTTTTCATTTGAAAACAAACTAACGGGAATTTATTCTGTTGGGAATAAAATCGAAATCTCTTTTATTAAATAACTATTAAAAGACTCACTTCATTTACACACCCCCGAAAACACACCATCTATAAAATAAAATACTTCTGAGCGTAATTTTTTGTATTTATTTATTTATTGGGGATCTATTCGAAGTAAAATAATTTTTAAAACACTTATTTAATTAATCCACCCCTAAACACACCCTCTAAAAATTAAAATACTTCTGAGCGTAATTTTTTGTATTTATTTATTTATTGGGGATATATTCCAAGTGAAATAATTTTTAAAACACTTATTTAATTAATCCACCCCCAAAACTCACCCTCTATAGAATAAAATACTTCTAAGCGTAATTTTTTGTATTTATTTATTTATTAGGGATCTATTCGAAGTGAAATAATTTTTAAAACACTTATTTAATTAATCCACCCCTAAACCAAGGGCGGATACAAGGGGGAGGGGGGTAAAGGGGGTAATTACCCCCCCCCCCCCCCCGAGATTCGAAAAAATACCTTTTTTTCGTAAAAAAATTTATTTTTAATGTAAAATTTTTAAAATTAATACTTAAAAATTTGATGTGTATTTATGTTCTGGCAAACAATTACAGAATGCGCTTTTAAATTGCCGAAATTAAAAAAAAATAGTGTGCTGTGCGACGAGTCACACCAGATTACCCCCCCCCCCCCCCCGAGAAACACCTCTGGATCCGCCCTTGCCCTAAACACACCCTCTAAAAATTAAAATACTTCTGAGCGTAATTTTTTGTATTTATTTATTTATTGGGGATATATTCCAAGTGAAATAATTTTTAAAACACTTAATTAATCCATCCCCAAAACTCACCCTCTATAAAATAAAATACTTCTAAGCGTAATTTTTTGTATTTATTTATTTATTAGGGATCTATTCGAAGTGAAATAATTTTTAAAAGACTTACTTAATTAATCCACCCCCAAAACTCACCCTCTATAAAATAAAATACTTCTAAGCGTAATTTTTTGTATTTATTTATTTATTAGGGATCTATTCGAAGTGAAATAATTTTTTAAAAGACTTACTTAATTAATCCACCCCAAAAACTCACCCTCTATAAAATAAAATACTTCTAAGCGTAATTTTTTGTATTTATTTATTCATTAGGGATCTATTCGAAATGAAATAATTTTTAAAAGACATTTTTACAAAAAAAAAACGAAATTTCCTGTGTTATTTAAATGGGAAATCGAAAATATCAATGAGCCACCTCTTAAAATTAATATTATGAGCTCAGGTCTTTCCAGAATTTTTTTTTCATCATTTCGAATGAGATTTTCATAGTAACTAAGGAAAAAAAAGTTTTTTTGGCCCACCCTAATATATATATAGCTAAATATTTTTCGAGATCTATATATTTGAATAAGATAATAGTATTCAAAATACCCCGATTCGGACTAAACAAGTCATTGATATATTTAAAAGGATGTTTGGCCTCACCAATAAAAAACACTCACAGTCTCGTTAAAAATATTTAATATATATATTCATAAATAATTTTTATCGTATAGGCCTAAAATCTTATATAGTCTAAGTTGCCGAAAAGACTGTGTGCTTCTGTGTCTGACAAAGAGTGTGAGTGTGGAATGGGAAAAAGTGTGTTAAAAAAAAAACCTTAATAAAATAATTATTAAAGTTATTTTTTCATCAATTTCCGTTCAATTAAAATTGCAATAAATTGAAAAAATCTGGTGTGACAAGCACAGTACACAACTTTCGATTACCGAAGGTAAGAGAAAGTTGTGTGCTGTCACACCAGATTTTTTGTGTTGAGATATATTTAGTTTCCGACAGTAGGGTACAATTCAATTCATGATGTAAAATTTATAAGTATGGGAAAATATTTATATTTTGTTACCATGGCAACCATTTCTTCTATCTTTTCTATGTAGTACAAGAGTAAAGTGGTCTTCAGAAGATTTCAATGACAAAATGAGAATATACATTTTAAAGACAATCTAAAAAATAATTGATATTTGAATTTAAAAAAAAATCGTTGGAGCGAATTTTGAGAAAATCGAAAAAAACTGAAAAAGTGCATTAGTAAAGTACTAGTACTTTTTGGCCAATTTTGTTTAAAAGCTTCGTGTCACGTCCCATGGGGGTGCCTAACTTAAATATAAAATTTCAACCTCGTAGCTCTTTTCGATCTTGAGATATTTTGTTCACAGACACACAGACCATGTCGCGAAAACCACTTTTTTGGATTCAGGGGACCTCAAAACGTGTATATCCATCAAAATCTCGACATCGAATTTTTGACATGAAACCAATACTTTCTCTCTCTATATATTAACATATATATATATAGAGGTAAGAGAAAGTAAAAAAATAGGAAATAAACAACGTTATCTATTGTAGTTCCAATTCTAAAGTGCAATGAGACGGCTATTAATTTAAATAATAAAATAATAAGAATTTTAACTCACCTAAATATTCTCCCCCTTTTTGGTATTCGAGCCTTTGAAGAGACAAAACGATGAGACGGTGAGAACAGAGAAATTGACTTCATTATGGTAGAGAAATGTCTGAAAAAGAAATAAATAATTTTATTAAAACCTTTGGAAAATAATTATATATATATATAAACTAATATCCGTGCTTGATAAGTTTTCTCGCGACTTAATTCGAGAAAACTTATCTTGGGTTTAACTAGGCCTTTCACGCTCTCATTTCCCATTTGCAGAGGACGGACTTCCCAACCCAATAAACACAAAAGCATCTAGCAAATAGCTGATTACTTATTTACACTCCAACGTTTTAGTTTGAAAACCACCAACTCAAAGCTCTATCGACTAGTTAGTATTATGCCGTGTTAAATGGACAAATATACAAAGTTCTCAAACAAAATGGTTTATTTTTGTAATTATTCCACTGATTTGTTTGTTTGTTTTTTTAATAAAAAAAATTTTCCAATAGAGAATTCGATCATCTTTTATAAAAACAAAGGAAAAATCACATGAAGAAAAAGCATGTTGTTTGGACTCACTGTGCATAAGAAAAGTAAGTCATAAATAAGGCAAAAAATTAAAAATTGGGGATCTGAATCCTGATATATTAATAGACTTCTTTATCAGAGATTAGAACTGAACAATAAAAAATGTGAGAGAAAATCAAGAGAGATTTGGTTTTGGGGGAGTCTGGAATTTTTATTCATAAATAAAGAAACAAAACTACTATTTTAAAGATAAATTACCACCCTAAAATTTTAATATTACTGAGTAAGAAACCAAAATACCCGGTATATTTAGTAAATTTAGGCCCTCTTTAATACAACGCCTGTATAAATGTTTTTAATTTATCTAAATCACATCATATGATATGTTAAAAATTTTTTGAAAATAAAAATGATTTATTTTTTATATTCCCTTATAAAATTTCAATATTTATTAAACAAATAAATAAGACGGGTGATCCTTCTGACTACCTCTGTCTTTTAAATTGAGCTTATTTTTATACTAATTCATTCCCACATCCTCAAATTGCCTTTTTATAAACCTGGCTTTTATTTTAATCATTAAATATTTCAGGATTCATTAATTAATTCTATTGAAGGTATAAAGATATCAACCAATTTGGAATAAACGAGGTTCAATAGAACAGCTGCAATTTCAAGCAATCATTTAGTTAATTTCTTTTTTTATATTTTTAAAGTGAAAACTTATTTGGGAGTAGCTCATTCATAAAGTAATATTTGAGTCTGATCCGTCACGTCACGATCATTTGAAGGAAGTGTTCAAACGTCTGCTAATTATCTCATTTTAATTTGTTTAAATAATTGTAATAATATAATAATAATAATTGTTAATAAATTGTATATATATATACACCGGTATTTTATTTTTTCTAATAAGAAAATTTAAACAAATTAAAATGAGATAATTAGCAGGTATTTGAACACTTCCTCCAAATGATCGTGACGTGACGGATCAGACTCAAATATTACTTTATGAATGAGCTACTCCCAAATAAGTTTTCACTTTAAAAATATAAAAAAAGAACTAGGTACTACTCCCAGGGAGTAGCTCATTCATAAGGTAATATTTGAATCGGATCCGTCACGTCACGATCATTTGGAGGAAGTGTTCAAATACCTGCTAATTATCTCATTTTAATTTGTTTAAATTTTCTTATTAGAAAAAATAAAATACCGGTGTATATATATATACAATTTATTAACAATTATTATTATTATATTATTACAATACAATTATTTAAACAAATTAAAATGAGATAATTAGCAGACGTTTGAACACTTCCTTCAAATGATCGTGACGTGACGGATCAGACTCAAATATTACTTTATGAATGAGCTAGTCCCAAATAAGTTTTCACTTTAAAAATATAAAAAAAGAAATTAACTAAATGATTGCTTGAAATTGTAGCTGTTCTATTGAACCTCGTTTATTCCAAATTGGTTGATATTTTTATACCTTCAAAAGAATTAATTAATGAATACTGATGAATTTAATGATTAAAATAAAAGCCAGGTTTATAAAAAATCAATTTGAGGATGTGGGATCTGAATTAGTATGAAAATAAAAGCTCATATATATATATTGCCCTATGTAATTAATGGACGTTTAAAAAAATTTTATTGTATGAAATACCATAAATTGCAACCTAAGACATCGTAGACTTTAAATATAAAAAAGAAATATTTTAATTATCATTAAAAAGTGATTCCTAGACGTTTAGATTATGCTCATCATCATGAATATAAGGTGTCAAATGACATAGTTGGAGTTAGTTTTTTTGTTATAGCCGACTTGGGATAGAACGACAGCAAAGATCTAACATCTTATTTACCTTGGTAATAAGAACAATTGATAATCTTAATGATAAATAAAAGTTTTGCTTTATATTATTTATTAAGAGAGAAACTATCTGAGCTCGAGTTCAATATGTCAACTAATTTACTAATTACCACCACCAGAAGGGAATAAAATTTCTTATTTACATAAAATAACATTGCTTACCTTTAGCTGTTGAAATTTTCCTTATATTAATTGCCAACTCTTTTATTGCCTTGTAAAAATACTGCATCAATGGGTCGAAGGTGAGCTCATCAGAAAGCCTATAAAAAAATAATAATTAATATTTAATACTCATCAAAACATTCAATTTTGTAATTAAATAACACTTTAAAAATACCTTAATTTTATTTATTCGACTTTTAATCAGTTGGCCAAGTAGTGTCAAAGGGAACACGATGATATGCACAAAATGGAAATCACACGAAATTCACATTTTCACTCTGTTCAATTAATCCATTTGATTATTTTCATATTTGATAAGAAATATAGTTTATATTAAACACTAGAAACAGCACAGGAATTATTTTTTTCATGAAAATATAGAACTGTCATATTTGGTCATTAAAATTTTCTTCAATCGCATTATCCGATTCCAAAAAGTTTATATTCATTTTGAAGCTCGTTTAATATATAATAGATATAAATAATCCATTTGAATGTAAATGATTAGTATTATATGGATAATTAAGATTAATTTTTCATCACACGGGTTATTACTTGTTATGGAGGGAGTCAAAGATGGCCAAAGAGATAGAACAAAAGAGATAGCAATTATAATTGCTCAAACAGGGAGCAACGAGAATAAAAAAGAAAGGTTAATATTATTTAAAAATTATTCTGAATTAATCATTTTAAATATATTTAAAAAAAATAATTTATTAATTTTTTCAATTAGATATTATTAGTATCTATAAAATTTTATTTTATTTTTAAATAATAAATTTATAGTTACATAATCTAGGCGTTTTGAATTAAATAAATTTTAAATTAAAAATAAAAATAATTGGCTGGCATTTTATTGTAATTTTTATAATTTTTTAAATATATTAGTAAAAAATAATTTTAAAAAATGCAGTCATGGTTTTTCCTTTTTATTAATCTCACGGTGACGTTTCGATCCCAGTAGAGGTCATCTTCAGCAGTGGCCTCATTTGGGATAAAATTTAAATTTTCATTTAATTATCGGCGCCAACCTCTTTCGATGTACCCTCCATTAGGAATCTTTGTTGTTATTTAATTTTCCATATATATTATTAGGCTACTTAAAATATTATTTCTTTTGGACTCCCATATTTTTTTCTGGAGGATATTTATTTTTAATTATAAAGTGTTAAATCAAGACTAAAATTTTATTTATATTCTTTGAATTTTTGAATATGAATTTAGTAGTGAGATAATCCCTGCACGAGGTGACATAATTCGCGCTCAAACTCCCAGGAAATTTAGTGAGATAATTCTGAGATCATATATTCAACAGGTTAGTTTAAATTTTTTTTTTTTTTTAAATTACATTCACTGCATAGGCGCAACCAGGGGGGGGGGTTTAGGGTTTTAACCCCCCCCCCCCCCCCAGGAGATAAAAAAAAATCAAAATATATATATTACAAATAGAAAAGAGCCCCCGAGTTTGGCGTAGTAGGTAGCGTGCCTACCTCCTATACCAAACGTCGCGGGTTCGGCCCCAGGCAGTCCGATGATTTTATTTAAGTCATTTGGATACCAGATGGCTTAAATAGAAATGCCTGAACCCCAAATACATATATTAATTACAACGGTTATCGTTTAAAGTCTTAAATGGCCAGAGTTGCCGAAAAGACAGTGTGAATGTGTGTGTGAGTGTGAGTGTGAATGAGAAAAAAGTGTGAATGTTTTTTTATTAAAAAAAAAAAAAAAAAAAAAAAATAGAAAAAGAAAAAGTATAATCATTTCGGTTCCGCAAAAGAGGAAATATTCCGCGGGCGGCGCATGGAAAAAAAATTTGGTTCCGCGGGCGGCACATGGGGAAAAATTTGGTTCCACGGGGCGGCAAAAATTTAGCGTCTCTAAAAAAAAAAAAGGTAAAATATTTTTACGGACTGGAAAAAATTTCCCCGCAAGGCAAAAAACTTCGGTTCTGCGAAAAAAAAAAAATTTTCACAGAAAAATATTCGAGATCAGCCCCCCCCCCGGAAACCCACCCCCCAGGGAGCAAATCCTGGTTGCGCCACTGTCACTGTTTCCATCCTTTTTTGATGTGCGGCCCACTTTTTTCGGTAAGAAAAGCGCTGATATATATAATATATAGCCTATAATATAAAATTATATACACTATATATTATATAGTGTATATAATTTTTATAATTCCTTAAACATCCGCGGCCCAGTTCCAATCATCCCGCGGCCCACGGGTTGGGAACAGCTGGTCTAGACTGTCAAATTTATGGAATAATTATATTTATTAGTATAACTCCCCCCCCCCTTCGGCGGGCCGCTCGGGGGGGGGCCCCCCCCCGGCTCGGCCCCCCTCCGCCCCCTCCTTTTTTAATTATAAAAAAAAATATTTCTCCCACCCTTTTTTCAAAAATAAAAAAAAAAAATTCAAGATGCCATCTATTCTAGATTCACACCAAATTTTGGTCTTCTTTTATTATCAGCTGATGGTGGTATTCATACCATTTATCTCTTGATTTCTATTTTTACTTTCTCTTACCTATATATATTAATATATAGAGAGAAAGTATTGGATTCATGTCAACATTCGATGTCGAGATGATGGATATACACGCTTTGAGGTTCCCTGAATCCAAAAAACCTGTAACATTGTTGATTATATTCTAAACGTCCAGTCAATAATATTTAGCTCTCTCTCTCTTTTGAATTGAATAACAGCGGTTCTCAAAGTTGTTTTTCACGACGTCTTTTTATTCGTGCTAAATCGAATGCAGAAGAGATTCTATTTTTTTTGTAAACCGTGTTAAATCACAAGAACTAGGAGATTTGCCCTTGGGCTTGGTGTAGTTGGTAACGCGCCTGCCTTGTATACCAAGGGTCGCGGGTTCGGACCCCAGGAAGTCCTATGATTTTATTTAATGTGGATACCAAATGGCTTAAATAAGAATGCCTGAACCCCAAAACCCCAAATACTGAGTGTGAGTGTGAATGAGAAAAAAGTGTGAGTGTTTAAAAAAAAAAAAAAAAAAAACTAGATTTGTAAAGAGAGGCAAAGCGCCTTCACTGTAAATAAGCAAATGAATTTTAAAATTTTAATCGTTCTTTAAATTAGAATCTTTAAAATTTTTTCGCCTCTAAAATTTTAGCGCCCATAAAATTTGTCTCCCTTGGCCCAAGCCTCCGGTGCCTTACCATAAATCAAGGGCGGATCCAGAGGTGTTTCTCGGGAGGGGGGGGTAATCTGGTGTGACTCGTCGCACAGCCATAAATCCACCAAAGCCACGAACAAGGTAACTCTTGTTTTTTAGAGCCGAAGGCGAGCATTGTGAAATTTCCAAACAGTGAGCAAGAATAAATTTGATGTATTTGCTCGCCGAGGCGATAGTCGGAGGGCTGGCGACAAAAGTGGGCAAGAGTTTTCTGAAGGCTAATATTTTCAGAATAGTGATGGAAAGATACTCTAGAGTCAGCACTTCCAGTACCGGGGGCGGGAATAAGCCGGTAAAGTTGCTAGAAGATGGTTTTTCGCATATATCTCGAAAACTATGCAATTTTCCGCAAAAATTCATCTATACAAAAATAATCGAAATTAAATCACAAACAAAAATGGTCTAGTACATAATCACGCTAAAGTGAACGGTTCGGGAGATATAGAGGGATGTTCATATAATGGTTTTCATGGTAACAAGATATATTGTAAATATTTCTCTACCTCAGTGTCTCCTTTCATATTAATTTAAATTTTACCCCTCTAAATATTCCGAACCGTTCACTTTAGCGTGATTATGTACTAGACCATTTTTGTTTGTAATTTAATTTCGATTATTTTTGTATAGATGAATTTTTGCGGAAAACCGCATAGTTTTCGAGATATTTCCGAAAAACCATCCCCCCGCAACTTTACCGGCTGAATCCCGCCAAAGGCCCCGGTACTGGAAGTGCTGACTCTAATTAATAAATTAATAATTAATATGGAACATTCAAGCCTAATTGCCTAAACAAATTGAGAATATACATTTTAAAGAGCATCTAATTTATGGATTATGAATTTTAATCAAAATCGGCTAACAAGTTAAAAAATCAGGCCATTGACTAATATTATATTCGATTCATGCTCTTGTTAGGGCAGAATTTACATCCAGCGGGTGGAGGTCCGAAACAGAGATGATTTGTTTTTAATCCAGTAATAAAAATCTCTTTGTTTTAAAAGTGGATGCCCGACTACTCTTTTAAAATTAAAATTAATTAATTAGGTTGTGTGAAATGGCCTAATTTGAATTCAACAATATGGCTGATAATGGAGGCTTAATGATTTTCAATTCTTCTAATTTTCATCTCATCAATTCATGGTGCATATACATTTTTTTTTTTTTTTAAACACACTTTTTTCTCATTCATTCTCTCACATTCACTCACACATTCACACAGTCTTTTCGGCAACTTAGGCCATTTAAGACTTTGACGATAACCGTTATTTAATAATATATATTTATTTGGGGTCCAGACATTCTTATTTAAGCCATTTGGTATCCAAATTTTTTCTCACGCCCTAGGGGGGTGCCTAACTTAAATATAAAATTTAAACCTCCTAGCTCAATTTCTTCATGCTTTAAATTGAACCCAAACAGACACATAGACAATGTCGCGAAAACCAATTTTTTGGATTCAGGGGACCTCAAAACGTGTATATCTATCAAAGTCTCGACATTGAATTTTTTGACATGAATCCATACTTTCTCTCTATATATATGTAT
>JAKCPI010003291.1:0-12555 GCA_023213315.1 Euborellia annulipes
CGTTTGTAATAAAAGTATAATGTATAAATGCTTATAATGTAAAATCAAGAAATAAGATTGAAACTTTTACTTATTAATAGCCTAAATTATAGTATTTTGAATAATAGTTTATTAAATAATAGTGTATAATAAAAATTTAGTCTTTTTTTTTAGTAAATAACACTATAGTTATTTATTAATAAATAATCTTTATTAAATAAAAATTTATTTAATTGTAAAACCAATAAAATAAATAATTTTAATTAAAAAAAAGCATATGAAAAATTAAAGTCAATATTAACCTAAGTTGACTATTGTACCGCCACGTTTGGCAAAGCCTTGGTAAAGTGGACTTTTGCATTTAAATAAATATTTTTCCCGTATCTATTGAGTTAAGGGTATATTATTCATAAAAAGTGAATTTCTACGTATGAATCATCAATTCGAGTTTCCCTCCCAAATATTTTGCTTTAAATGTTCTCTTAAATGTCAAAAAGACTGCGTGAATGTGCGCGAATGAGAAAAGTGAGTGCTGTGTTACATCTCAATGGTGGAAACTAGATCCTAAACTAGAACACAACTTTCGTTTTTTCTTCCAATGTTTCACTGATGCTGATATCTGTTAGAGAAATATTATCATACTTTTTATCTCTTGAGTCTTTCTGTGAGTGGGTCCTATGTAGAAGTGCAGAGTCTGATCCGATTTGCCATGAATTAAATGACTTAAACAAGAATGCCTTATCTGACCACATCACACAGTCTTTTCGGCAACTTAGGCCATATAAGGCTTTAACCGTTATTTATGAATGAGGCATTCTTATTTAAGTCATTTGGTATCTAAATGGCTTAAATAAAATCGGACTGCCTGAGGTCCGGATCTGCGACTTTTGGTATACGAGGTCAGCACGCTACAGACCATTTTATAGGACCCACTTTTTTGGACTCAAGGGAACTCAAAACGTGTATTTCTATCAAAATATCGACATCGAGTAGACATTGAACTTATGCACACACCTTTGGAAAACGAAAGTTGTGTTCTGTGATCACACCAGATTTTTTGGGATAAGGATATACTTAGTTTCCGCCGATATATTAAAATTCAAGATGTAATTTTTTTTAACACTCACACTTTTTCTCATTCACCTCACACTCACGCACACATTCACACAGTCTTTTCGACAACTTGCAAGGGAGGGCACGACCTTGGCATTTCATTTTGGGATGAAACTTCGGGTGATGATTGTATACCGTTAGGGGGTTCACCCCATGAAATAGTAACGCGCAACGCTCAATAGATACGGAGAAAATGACGTTTAAAAAATTCAAAGTCCGCTTATATACTAGTTAGGCTTTTTATATGACAATGGCGACAATAGGTCTAGCAGGTAGCGTGTCTACCTACCAAATGGGCGCTTGGGGTTCGAATCCCGTGCACGACTTGTTTTTTTTTTTTTAATTAAAATATTTATTTTATTGTTTTTACAATTAAATAAATTTTTTATTTAATATTAAAGATTATTTATTAATAAATAACTATAGTGTTATTTTGCTAACAAAAAAAAGACTAAATTTTAAATCATAATTATATTCAATAGCAATATTTAAAATAACTACCAAATAAATACACTATTATTTAATAAACTATTATTCAAAATACTATAATTTAGGCTATTAATAAGTAAAAAGTTTCAATCTTATTTCTTGATTTTACATTATAAGCATTTATACATTATACTTTTTTATTACAAACGTGAGACTGAATGATAATCATCATAAAAACATTTGAAACAAAAATTTTTTCGGCATCTAGCACAATTAATTAAAGCGGAATAATTTTTACAAGAACAATGAATTATTTTTTAAAAGATCAGTTGGAAAACAGACAAACATCATTTACGTTCACAAAAATTTCTCTATTAATAAATAATCTATAATATTAAATAATCAATTTATTTAATTATAAAAACAATAAAATAAATAATTTAATAAAAAAAAAATAAGTCGAGGCGAGATTCGAACCCCAAGCGCCAGTTTGGGGGGGGGGGGTGGGGGTAGACACGCTACCTGCTAGACTATTGTCGCCATTGTCATATAAAAAGCCTAACTAGTATATAAGCGAACTTTGAATTTTTTAAACGTCATTTTCTCCGTATCTATTGAGCGTTGCGCGTTACTATTTCAAGGGGTGAACCCCCTAACGGTCTACAATCATCACCCGAAGTTTCATCCCAAAATGAAATGCCAAGGTCGTGCCCTCCCTTGTTAGACCATTTAAGACTTGAAACGATACTCGTATGTTTAATATATCTATTGGGGGTCCAGGCATTCTTATTTAAGCCATTTGGTATCCAAATGCCTTAAATAAAATCATCGGGCTGCCTGGGGTCCGACCCCTCGACTTTTGGTATACGAGGTTAGCACACTAACTCCTACACCAAGCCCCGAGGGCAAGATGTAAATTTATAAACATGGGAAAATATTTATATTTTGTTACCATGGCAACCAATTCTCCTATCTTTCCTATGAAGTACAAGAGTAAAGTGTGCTTCAAAAGATGTCAATGCCAAAATGAGAATATACATTTTAGAGAGCATATAAACTCTGGTCACTACTGGAGACAAGGCCCCTTCAGGAGAAGGTCGTAATTAGTTTTATTTTCTCCACACTTCACCTCTCGGGAATTCCCAAAGCAATTGTACAATATAATATTAATATAGCCAAAAAAAAAAAAAAAAACCACTAAATTTTATATCAAATTAAAATGTGAATTTTTAATGAAACAAAAATATCTCTAAAATCTCCTCCCCCTTCTCATATCGATAACTCCAACAATAAAGAATCTAATCAAATTTTTTTTTTTAATCTTTTAATCAATTTCTTATTTTAATAGCCAGTTTAAGTTCATGGCTACAAAGGTCAGTGATAATAATATATTGAGGTCTCTAAGGGGAATTTGAATATAACACGAAACTCATTCATTCGCCCTTTTAGTTTTAAGAAATAAATTTCTAATAATAACACTAGTGTTTTTAATCAAAATAATTGATTGTAGATATCTAACCAGCTGCTTACAAAATATATGAATTGATAATTTTAAGGTTTAACCACTTTTAGTATTTTTTTCCTTTTTTCCCATTCACACATACATAGTCTTTTCGGCAACTTAGGCCATATAAGACTTTTACGATAACCGTTGTTAATGAATATATATCTATTGGGGGTCCAGGCATTCTTATTTAAACCATTTGATATCCAAATGGCTTAAATAAAATCATCGGACTGCCTGGGATCCGAACCCTTGACCCTTGGTATACAAGGCAGGCGCGCTACCAATTACACCAAGCCCGAGGGCAACTTAACAAATTTTGTTTTAAAGTCATGTTAATGCTGGCTGATAAATATTCAAAAATTTAAACTTTTGAGGTGTTATACTTAAAGAAAAAGAAGTATAAATAATTAAGTAAATGATTAATCAAGCATTAGTAATAGTTTGAAAGATTATGAATAAATTAAATTGATAAATAATTAAATTTCTATTTTTTTTCTAAAAACACATTGAAATAGTGATTAAATATTTATTAAATTACTGTAATATTAAATACCGGTGTATGAATGTGAGTGGATTGCGTTGATACATTAATAACGGTTCAACTTTTCGCTAGAGTTTCACTCAAGGTATAAGATAAATGATTTTTCCATTTCAAAAGTTGAGAAAAACTTTCTTTTTTTTTAATAAAAAATTGAATTTACTTTACTCATTAGATTTTTTTTTATTATTTATATGTTTGATGTTATTTCAATTTAAAAAAAAATTCTTTTTTTTTTTTTTATTTGTAAATATCAAAGCAATAACCTAATGTCACATTAAGAAAATGCTTTTCAAAAATTCTCATTTATAAATTTTTTTAATAGAATTATTGTAGGCCGCCTATATATAAAAGAAAAAAAAACTTACCCTAAATAACGATGCACTTACTATACTATTTATTCGTTAATAGCGCAAGTTTAAATCACAAACAAAGAATAGAAATTAACCTTGTCTATTAAATAAAAGCTGGGCGTGGTGTAGAGGTTAGCGTGCTAACCTCCTATACCAAACGTTGCGGGTTCGGACCCCAGGCAGTCCGATGATTTTATTTAAGCCATCTGGATACCAGATGGCTTAAATAAAAATGCCTGGACCCTAATATATATAAATTCATAAATAACGGTTATCGTAAATGTCTTATATGGCCTGAGCTGCCGAAAAGACAGTGTGAATGTGTGTGTGAGTGTGAGTGTGAATGAGAAAAAAGTGTGAATGTTTAAAAAAAAAAAAAAAAAAAAAAAAAAAAAAAAAAAAAAAATAAAAGCTTTAAAGTTTTGAACAACACAACTATATCTTATCAGCGAATGAGGTTATACTGATAAAAAATAAAGAAAATAAAAAATAAAAAAAGCTTTCATTTGGACTAATAGAGCGAAAATTATTTAATAATTTTTACATTCTCTTAACTATATATATATATATACTAGACGGAAAGCCCGCCTTCGGCGGGGGCTTTCCAGTCTAGCTGGGGCTGCGCCCCTGGACCCCCCTGCTCGCCTTCGGCTTATATACATACCGGTACATACATTTTTCCCTTTTCATTTTTATATATAGAGTTTATTTTAACGGTTAATTATTCATGAACTTAAGATTTTTTGTGAATCTTATCCTTTCCGGGACTCTCCTGGTACACAGACACGCCGATATTTTAGAATTCAAAATGTAAATAAATAAAAAAAAAATCGTAAACATGGGTAAATATTTATATTTTGTTACCATGGCAACCCTTTCTCCTAATTTTTATTTTTTTCTTATTTTAACGGTTAATTACTCATTAACTTATTGTTATTTGTGAAACAAAACCTGTCCGGGATTCTCACAAACATACACAGAAAATTTCATCATAATTGGTTCAGTCGTTTAGGAGGAGTACAGTCACATACACACGTACAGAAGAATTATATATAAAGATAGACGCAAAGCCCCGCCTTCGGCGGGGCTTTCGTCTAGGCGGGGGCTGCGCCCCCTGGACCCCCTTGCTCGCCTACTTATATACATCTTTTCATTTTTATATATAGAGACTATTTTAACGGTTAATTATTTAGGAACTTAAGATTTTTTGTGAATCATATCCTTTCCGGGACTCTCCCGGTACACAGACAAAAAATTTACACCGATAATAATAATTATAGAATTCAAAATGTAAATAAAAAAAAATCGTAAACATGGGTAAATATTTATATTTTGTTACCAAGGCAACTATTTCTCCTAATTTTTATTTTTTTCTTATTTTAACGGTTAATTACTCATTAACTTATTGTTATTTGTGAAACAAAACCTGTCCGGGATTCTCACAAACATACACAGAAAATTTCATCATAATTGGTTCAGTCGTTTAGGAGGAGTTCAGTCACATACACACGTACAGAAGAATTATATATATAAAGATATATATATATAAATATATGTTAATATATAGAGAGAGAAAGTATTGGATTCATGTCGAAAATTAAATGTCGAGGTTTTGATGGATAAACACGTTTTGAGGTCCCCTGAATCCAAAAAAGTGGTTTTCGCGACATGGTCTGTCTCTGTGTGTGTGTTTGTGTGTGTCTGTGAACAAAATATCTCAAGAAAGAAAAGAGCTAGGAGGTTTAAATTTTAAGTTAGGCACCCCCCGGGAGTGTGAAAATAAGCTTTTGATCAAAATCGACCAAAGAGTACTAGTACTTTACTGATGTAGTTTTTCAGTTTTTTTTTTTTCGATCTTCTCAAAATTTGCTCCAACGATTTTTTTTTTTTAAATTCAAAAATCAATTATTTTTTAGATGCTCTTTAAAATGTATATTCTCATTTTGCCATTGAAATCTTCTGAAGACCACTTTACTCTAGTACTTCATAGAGAAGATAGGTGAAATGGTTGCCATGGTAACAAAATATAAATATTTTCCATACTAATAAATTTTACATCTTGAATTCTGCCCACGGGGCGTGGTGTAGAGGTTAGCGTGCTAACCTCATATACCAAACGTCGCGGGTTCGGACCCCAGGCAGTCCGATGATTTTATTTAAGCCATCTGGATACCAGATGGCTTAAATAAAAATGCCTGGACCCTAATATATATAAATTCATAAATAACGGTTATCGTAAATGTCTTATATGGCCTGAGCTGCCGAAAAGACAGTGTGAATGTGTGTGTGAGTGTGAGTGTGAATGAGAAAAAAAGTGTGAATGTTTAAAAAAAAAAAAAAAAAAAAAAAAAAAAATCTTGAATTCTAATATATCGGCGGAAACTAAATATATGTCGACTCGAAAAATATTGTGCCAACAGTCACACCAGATTTTTTTATTCAAGGTGCGAGTCCCCGGGTGCTGATTTTGAAACTTTCTAGCGGCCACAATTTTAAAGCTATCAACCTCAAATTTTTTTTTAATCAAAGCTATTTAAATATCTACAACAAGCTGTTTTTTTGATTTTCTAATTTTTTTTTAGATTAGTTACACAGGCATAAAAGACTTCTCCCCTTTTCAGAAATTTGTAATTGGATTTGAGGGAGGTACATCAGTGAAGAGACCAATTGTGGGAACACTTGTGCCCTCGGGCGAGTGGTTAATCACCTCTGCATTATACCCTTGTATTTACAAACAGTATTTATTTATTCTAATTACAATAGTTACTCAGAAATTGTATATCAATTGGTTTAAATAAATTTTCATCTGCCTGGAGAACCCCACCTAAAAGTAAAGGCAATAGAGTCGGTGCTTAATAAATTTCTGATATATATAAATAATGTATCTAATTGTATTTCAAGTTAAACCCTCAAGAGTAAACCCAAAAGTAGGTATATGCAATAGGCCTACTTTTAAAAAGTGTTTGTCAGCATAATAATGGCTTTTCTTCCTTCATTAAGTTGTATTCTGTCTTCGTTCTCAAAAAAAAAATCCCGCTTACTCTCTCTCTCTCTTTTCTGACTAATTAACTTAAAGCTCGTGCATTATTAACAACTTGAATTTTGATCCCCACGAGTTATAAGGTTCTCTTTCCCTCTCTTTCTCTTCAATATTATTAAACTTTAAACTTGAAATTCATCAAACAATGAAAACAACAGCAGTTTTAAAGCCAAGTCGTCATTTTCTACTTGAAAAGGAGTAATTAATTAATTTATTATTAATATTATTATTAATCTCCACCTCTGAAAAGTCAATGACTTAAGATTTCGATTTATTTAATACTTAGTTGATTGTGGTCAAATCTGATAATAAGTCGGCGCCACAAGAGCCTGATCTGCTCGTGAGGGGAGCCTGGAGGTTAGGCAACCAAACCAATATTTTTCATTTTGGTTGCCTAAGCTCAAGGCTCCATTCTCTAGCACATCAGCATTTGTGGCGCTAACCGTAGTCTATTGAAAATTGAGCCTTGAGAAAATAAAACCAAAACGTTAAGGGGGTTCAGGAGCGACGTCTAAACATACTTTAAAAAAAAAAACTAGACTATTATAAGGAATTTTTCAATGCGGTTTTTTTTAAATGAATTAAATTCATAAGAGATTATTGGGACATCGAGCTATAATTTTTTTAATGACTTATTAAAAAATTATCGTAATTAATTTTTTTGTTATCAAACTAATACAAAAAAAGAATTAGTCCAAAAAATCTTAAATTTTTTAAATTTAAAAATGAATTTATTGTTATTATTAATCACATATTAATTAAGAAATTTTTAAAATAAGCTTAGATGATTTATTTAAAAACCAAATGTCAAATTAGTTCAGCATTCTTGAGATAGATGGCAGGCTAGTCTAACAGATGATATAGTATTAGCCTATATCTGGCCTATCTTTATATATTTTTATGCTTTTATAAAAGATACATAATATATAATAACATTTATAAAGTATTTATTGTTAAAAGATCAATGAAAATCAACCAAATGTGTTGTCAAGTATAAATTGATCTCATATACATGTTATCTACTTTGTTCACTGCAGTAGACTTGATCACTCATGTTATTGTTTTTATTACCTTTATTGTTTACCCAATGTTTTTCCTTCACACTAAATAAATAATTGTTCTTTAACCTTATATATGTTTGTCCTTCAGCATTAAAATAGCTGAAGGACAAACACCATGTATTTCCCCATAGGGAGACTATTTTAATGTTGGGGTAGGTAAGTTATCAAAACGACCCATTAATTTTATTACAAAAAAATGCATTAAATATTATTATCTACCATTCTGACATCTCATGGCAAATTTTTGAATTACTTGAGATTTTGGGCATATGAACGCCATCTTATCGGGAAAAACATGCGTAACCACTTCGCTCCCGAGCCCCCTTAAGGCGTCTATTGAATCGCCTTCCAAAAAGGACAGAATCTCAATATATTAATTAATTAATTATTATTTATGCTTTCTATAATATTTATTATTTATGTTTTTAATATTTTTCGTAAAATTTTATTTTTGTATAATTCGCCACTAATCTGAAGATTTAACTATAGAGAGAAGTATTAAATTTCTCCCGTGTAGCTAGCGAGTGGATTGTTTCTTCTCTTGAAGTATTTGTTTCAATTTAAAGAATTTTATTGAATTTTAAAAGTAGTAATTTCAGGGGAAATCCGCTAAAGGCATTCGGGGACCATAATAACTTGAGAAGTAAATCACCGAACCAATTGAATTCTTTTTTCTTTTTTGAGAATCATTCAGACCATTGAATGCAAGAATTTAAGAATGATGAAATAAAATAGAAGAGTTCTAAAGAGGGATTGAGATTTTTCAAAAGTATTGTGTTAATTTTATTTACAATAATGAAGTAGAAGAAGCAAGTATTAGAAAAGCTGTTTTCTACTACTAGTAGTATATCCGCTTTTTATTTTTAATTAATGTTTTCTGTTCGCTGATTGGATATTTTTATTTTCAAGCCCACCTTCATCATTTTGATTTGATTTATGAGTTGATATTATCCCCTTGACCCAAGGCAGCCTTGGTTCTTTTCTACTCAAAAAATTTTTTTAATTAAATTTTTTATTCGTTATTTGTTTTATTTGATATTTGACATTTCGATATTAAAATATAGTTTGTCTTACTTTAATTAAAAAAAAGTTAACTAAATTAAAAATTTTCTCTTAAATTAAAACTAGTTTCAAAAATAACATAGAGAAAATTTGTATAGCCCCTACTTTGAAAAAATTATTCTTTCTCTATTTTATTTATTTTAAACGAGATTACCGAACTCCTATTTAGAAGTAAATTCAACTTAATTCAATAGTTAATATTATAAAATCTTTCTCCAGTACTCTCCAGTTTTTGGTCTAAAGTCTTAAATGGCCTAAGTTGCCGAAAAGACTGTGTGAATGTGTGGTGTGAGTGTGAGTGTGAATGAGAAAAAAGTGTGAATGTTTAAAAAAAAAAAAAAAAAAAAAAAAAAACCCTAAATAAATAAAAATAAAAAAAAAAAAAATCTACTTTTTGACGAATTTACAAATAGATAACAAACGAACAAAGTAGAAGAAAGGAAGCTACACCAGATTTCATTTTACATTCACCAGTGCTACAAAGCCTTAAAGCTTGATATAATGTAATGAAGCAATTAAATAAATATCGTTTAACCGAACTCGTTTACAAAAAAATAGAGAATTCGTTCTCTAATCGCTCAAAATTCTACTTAAGAGAAAGATTACTGCCAAAACTAATCGACTTAATTATGAAATAACTTTCAAACAATGAAATATAATCTGAATATCAGCTGACATTTACTTGGAAGTCATCTCATGGAGAAATTCTAATAACAAAGTTGGAATTAATTTGTAAAATCAAGAAGATGATCAAAGAGCTACGAAATAGAGAGAAAACTATCGCATGATTTTATCAAGCATTCTGAGCATAAAACTTTTTGAAGGATTGGGACATAGAGTGAGATCATCTTTATTCAATATATCATCATGACTGACTGCTAGCATAGCACACAACTTTCACTTACCTCTGGTAATTGAAAGTTGTGTCCTGTGCTTGTCACATCAGATTTTTTTGTGTCGACGTATATTTAGTTTCCGACAGTACGGTACATTTGAATTCAAGATGTAAAATTTATAGACATGGGAAAATATTTATATTTTGTTACCATGGCAACCATTTCTCTTGCACTAAATTCAAAGTATTAAAAAATATTTAACTAGGTATAGAGCCCTCGGGGCTTGGTGTAGAGGTTAGCCTGCTAACCTCGTATACCAAACCCCAGGCAGTCCGATGATTTTATTTAAGCCATTTGGATACCAAATGGCTTAAAATAAGAATGCCTGGACCCCAAATAAATATATATTAATAAATAACGGTTATCGTCAAAGTCTTAAATGGCCTAAGTTGCCGAAAATACTGTGTGAATGTGAGTGTGAATGAGAAAAAAGTTTGAATGTTTAAAAAAAAAAAAAAAAACTAGGTAGAGCATTGTCTGAAAAAAAAAATGGAATTTTTTTCAATCACTTTAAATAAGCCGGTCAATAAATAGGACCTATATCGTTTAAAATAGCAAATTTACGAGATGAGTTTGTGTTTGATGGGGCAAAAATTGCGACCCAGGACCGGGGCGTAATTTTTGCCAAATCAAACAAAAAAACATCTTGCAAATTTGCCATCTTCAAAATATTTATTTTAAATTTTAGTCAGTAAGATTTTTATTTTCAACCCTTAAACCACCCCTTCATAAATAAAAAGTGTAAACAAAGATATAAGCTAAAAGAATTTTAATGTCTAATTAAAGAAAAATAAAAAACTATTTTTTTAGAAACTCATATATTCCCCCTCCCCCACCTTTCCTCCCCCTGCCTCTGATGACATATATAAAATACTTAATAATTAATTTAATACTCGAAAACTCGAATTTTTCATGATTTCTTTTCATTAATTAGGCCTACCTTTAATAGTAAGATGCTCCAAGAGGAGGCAATGGCTAAGCTTAGGATTACGGAGTCCGAAGTCTCAACACGACTCGGGTTCGGATCCAGCTTGCCGCAAATAATTCAACCATCCTGCCAAAGTCTCCTCTTAGGGTAGGTAGGGGGATACCCCCACCGTGGTATCACAAAGGGCCTAATTGGCCTAAGTGTGTTCCCTCTTTGGGAACGGCCACTTCAACCTAACCTAACCTAACCTAAGATGCTCCAAGGGGTGAGGAGGTTGTCGATATACTCGGGGTGAGTTGTATTATTATTCTCTTTAAGATAACACCATACACGGTACTAAAGACAAGAGCTCGAGCCAATGCCTGGCCTGGCTAGAACTCGACTGACTTGTGAGTCACTCTTGAAAAAAGAAATAAATATTACAATTCCCATTTGAATAAAAAATACTTTTTACTCTAATTTAACTTTATTTATAGATGGAAAAAATATCAAAAGATAATTTAAAATATTATAAGATCTCTCATAAATGTTTCCACACTCTAACCAACCAAAATCAACCCTTTAATTAATTAAATATTTTCTATCTTCAACTAAAACCAAAAGCATCAGGATGAAGAAAACAATCGCTAAAATAGTTCAAGTTAAGCAAGACTGAGAGGTGATCATCACCGGATGGGTGTCCGAGAATCCCTGTAATAACGTGTATGCATGGATGTGCTTATTAATTTAAATCAAAAGACTCACCTGTTATAATAAATTTTGAAAATCGATTTTTAATTATTTTTTAGACGTTTAAAGACCGAAATCTTATTCTATTTCCTAGAATATTTCATATACTAATTTAATTTATTTAATTAAGGTTGTTCGGATAGTACATCGTAAGTCATAATAGAATCTAAATTTTTTTTTAAATAAAATTAAAAATTTGAATGCCAAAATTCCTTATTATAATTTAGTCGTGACCTATCAGAGTTTATAATTGTATTAAGTTAATAATTTAATTACCAAAAATAATAAATGAATGACTTTTGACTCGAGCAGTTTTTCACGTAATATAGAACTGGCAACATTGCATTCATCAACTATCTATTTTAAATCTTAAACGCCTTAAATTTTATTTTATTTAATATATTACAATGTTTAATGCAAATCAGTTTAAACACAATGGACGATTTGCGAGAAAAAATATTGTAAAATTGAAAAAAAAAATGTATCTGACATAGAGATAAGACACTTATGCTATGCGACGTTGCCAGGCTGGTCTGACTCTCGAGAATTCATTATTTTTTAAATATTAGCGACTGTCATTTTGGAGAATTTTTTGACTTTCTTGTTAAAATATCTTTAAAAGCGGTCGGCAGAAACTTTGGTTTTATTTTTAACGTATTCCTCGGAAGTGAATTAATAAAATGTAAGTTTTTTTGTTTTTGTATCATTTGCACAGATGCCTATATAATTCGATATGTGTGAATTTCGTCGTTATTCCCCATAGGCTACATGTTAAATTTCAATTTTTTAAAAATTAATTACACGATAACCCTGTGTCAGATCTGCTTCAAAATTTTATTTTATACGTATTTGATAGTGATTAATAACATATTAAAAAATTAGCTTTTAATCTACCAAAGTGCTTTAATGTCCGAACAACC
>JAKCPI010003292.1:0-22185 GCA_023213315.1 Euborellia annulipes
TATTTTTGTCGTCATGATTGGCGAGCGTCATAGCTTGTAAGCGTGTGGCTTTTTTACGTCACCTCGTTACACGAAGCGACAGCGTACTGATGAAAGACCAAAAAAGAAATTCGTATTGATATAATCGTCACCTCGTTACAAAGCGACATGCTGATAGAAGAACCAAAAAATTCGTAGTGATATAATAAAAGTTTCACTTTAAAAAAATTAATTTCCCTAGAAATGGCTGGCTATTGTTTGATGGGCCACCAACTGTTTTGCATTATTATTAGCACCGATCAGGGAGCTGAGAGCCTGTGTGCGTAGGCTCGAATATATTATTGGATTTTGCTAGTTATTAATAAACTCCGTTTAAATTTATCCCTTTGTTTTCTAATTTTGCCCTGACCCCTTATTGGCAATTTCGAACAAAAAAAGGTCACACAACCCAATTGGACTTGCTTTTTGTCTCCATCTTCCTTAACATGATTTATTCCCAAGAGTGACGGTTGGTGGTCAAATTGTTAGCGTTTTTCTCTCTGGACGGTATAAAACAAAACCATGAGAGAGAGAGAGAGAGAGAGGACATTAAGTGTTTTGTTCCTCTGGAAGAGTAATGGCGGCATTGATATAGGTCGGGGGCAAAACCGATACGTCATTAGAGGCGAACTCTCCGCCTTGACGGAGATCCCTTGATCATCTTCAACTCCCTTGGGAGCAGTTCGACAATTTAGCTCACACATTTAATGTTCCCCCATCTTAAAAAAAAACCGACCGACGACTTCTTTAGAGATAAGTGGCGGCCTTTTTTTTGATGAATTGTATTATTTTTTATTTGTGTGAATGCTCCATTTCTCGATATGACTCCCTTTTTCTCTCTCTCTGATGAAAAGTACATTCTCAATAGAATAAATAGATGTTATATTAGATTCAATTTTAATAGCGTCCTATAAATCATGCTTTTATTCTTTTTAATTCTATAAAGTCCCTTCCAAAAAAAAAAAAAGCTTCGGCCGAACAATGTGGTAGAATTTTCTCGAGACAATCGGATCATTTTTCACTAATACTCATTCTAAAGCAAGTAGAGCATGAGAATAATTTTTTGGCAACGAGTGAAATAAATGAAAAGGAAATAAAAGAAAAGAAATTTATTTTAATGAAATAAAAAAAAAAGTCCTAACTTAATTATTCTTTACAAAAAAAAAAAAAACTGATTCCCTTTGAAAAAATAAAAAAAAAAAACAACCAACAGATTCTATTAAAAGTCAATCACTTAATAAATTTATGTAATAATTCTAACAAAAAAATGACTTTAATCAAATAATAACGTAAAAAAAAGAAGAATCAATGAAAACAATACCTAAATTAAGCTCTTTTATTCTTACACAGCTGTTTTTTAACGTAGCTTTTTTTTTTAAGCGTTTATCTATTTAATTGAGGAGGTGATTAGCCCAGGGAATAAAGCCGTTGAAAACAACTCGAGTTCAAATCCACCTCATGGCAAAATATTATCCAACTCTATTTGAGGTGCCTGCTCCTGAGGAAGGAAACGGGAACCCACCTCAGTATCATTCCCATGAGAGTTGCTCTTCAGACCACAAGGTGTGAGTACTGACACTAATGACTGAAGAGAGAGATCTAGGCTATTTAAATTTTAATTAATGTACCCAAATTTTTTAATGATCTTTTTCGGCTTCTAATGCGATTATGCGATAGATGCTAAATAAATTTTTATCAAAGCGAGCTCCCTATTTTGTCTCCACCTAAATACTGTAAAGTATTTTATTTTTAAATTTGTTTAAATTCTTTTTAAGCATCTAAAGCTATTTAAATTGCATACTTATTTTTTAGGGTAGAGTTTTTTCACGTTGGGAATAACATTAAACACTAGGGCACCTTCCCGTTGAAATTTCGAAATTTTATCTTTAAAGAGAACCTTTTAGGGATTACAGAAAAATTAATTTCGTCCCGAAATTCCTATAGCTTTTTGAATTATTAGCTCTTTTTTTTTTCTTTATTTTTTGGCTTGCGGCCTTCGCCATCCAGATTATTAACTCTTAAAGTTACGATTTCTCCCAGAGAAAATGTATAGAGAAATATTAATATATTCTTTGCATTTGTGTATTCTATGAATGTAAACAAATCCTCAAGCAGAAATTGGATTGGAATAGAAATAATAATTTTCCTTTCGTAATTAAGAAAAGGCGAGGTTCCGCCGCAGGCGGGCCCGAGCCAGTTGAGGGGACGAAGCCCCCCTGTCTAGATGCGAAATCGGTCAAAGGCGGGCGGCACGGCTTCTCATAATTAAGAAAAGGCGAGGTTCCGCCGCAGGCGGGCCCGAGCCAGTTGAGGGGACGAAGCCCCCCTGTCTAGATGCGAAATCAGTCAAAGGCGGGCGGCACGGCTTCTCATAATTAAGAAAAGGCGAGGTTCCGCCTCAGGCGGGCCCGAGCCAGCTGGCCACCCCGGCTAGTATTAAAAATTTTGATAATTAAATTACCGTTTTTCGATCTTTAACACCGATGCGTTAAATTGACGTCAGAATGTTATACCGAAAAAAGTAAAAATTTTGCGCATATATCAATATATCAAAAACAAAAAAAATAAATTTTTGTTTTGTTCTTTTTGTAGTTCGAATAACATTGGACAAAGATTTTTTTCCAATTTATAGCTTCTATTATTCAAATCGCTATGAGATGAATACATACGTCATTGTGCATGACAGTGTGTTTGTGTGTGAGAGGGAGAAGGAGCTCTTCCGGTGCGAGAGCGGTTAGCGCTCTCTTTAGCTGGTAATTAATCAAGGTGGCTAGACAACGCCCCCCCTCCTCCCCCACTCCCGTCTCACTGCAAGCCACTAATCTACAATGGATAATTAGAATGCAATTGAATCTTATCTGTAATCACGACCCCTAAACCGAGAGAGAGGCAGTCCTAGGTCAGGAATCAGTCAGTTGATCTGATCTTCTAAGGAAATCGCCATTCATTTAAGTCCCTCACTCAAACAATGCTTCAATTACAGATTGGCCTTGCTAATATATTATTTGTACATTTATAAAGTAAATAGCAATTTAGAATCATTAAAAACAGATGGGAGAGAAAGGGATTATTTTTAGATATTTAAAAACATTCAAATTTTAAATTTTTATCAAAATGATGGAGTTCAACTGTAGCGTGAATTCTTTATTTAATTGATGATTTGGGCCTTCATTAAATTTTTAAACATTACTAATGTGGTTATAAATATTTTAATCAAAAAAGCAACATTTTTATAAAAAGCAAAAAATAAAGGGAAATTTTTGTTAATAGCACAAAAATATTCATCAACGGAACATTGTTCAGATCCAAAAAAATAGGGACTCTGGGGTCATCTTGAGTTGTAGAATTTCTATACTCTTTTTTATATCCTTTTCGGCTACTGAGGCTATTTAGGGGCTATAATTTTTTTCTTTTTTAGTTTTTTCGGCATCTTAGGCCATATAGACTTTTAAACGATAAACCGTACATATTATTAAGGATATATTAGGCGGCTCAGACATATTTAATTATAGCATTTGGTAGCCAAAAGATTTAAATAAGGATTTTTATTTATATGTTCTTAAATGCAATATATCGGTGGCTACCGGGGAACGTTCCACCAGTGTCCTGGTCAAAATCTAAAAAAGTGGTTTTTTAACCACCCTGCCTGGTATCCGAACCCGCGACCCCTTGTATAGAAGGCAGGCGTGCTACCAACTACACCAACCCCGAGAGCCAAAGAAAATTATATATATCAAATAATTTTATTTGAGTTGGCAAATGTTTAATTTGCTTTGGAAAATATTGTATTTGACTTGGAAATGCCACAGTAAGTCAGTCAAGTGATTTAAATCTCGCTGTTTCCTTTATGACATTATTATTATTATTATTATTTCTTCTTCCCCTTTCTACACTCACCCCAAGTTAGTTGAAATATTATAATAATTTTTTTTTTTTCAACAAATTCCTGGGGATAATAAATGCTTGGTTATTTTTATGATGGTAGGGTAGTTTAAAAAAAAAAAAGTTATAATTGATTCGCTGTCGGTCCAAAGAGAGAATTGATTATAAAACATTAATCATTAAAAAAAAATCTCGAGTTAATGTGATTCTTGAAATCAATTATAATGTGCATTTGACTGAAAATTTGTTTAAAAAAAAATCTTCACATCTCTATTTATTTTTTTTTTCCGGGGTGGGAGGAGAAACTAAGCTAGCCTAGCCAAGCCACTCCCCCTCTTCTATTCAGTAATCTGACTAATCTAAAAAAAATCGACCGATAATTAAAAATCCATTTATATTTTCACGAGATTGGAACTTCTAGCACGAAATCAACGTTATTTTAATTCTAATTGTTTTTTAATTTCACGAATTAATTGATGAAAAAGGATGGATGGTGGTGATACAATTAACATGTTAATGTTGTATTATTTAGGTTTTTTTTTTTATGGAAAATTAAACAAATTGAACGTAATAAGGTGGTTGAACTAAGAGTGAAATTTTTTTTAACGAGAACATGAATAACAATCAAGTGCTTGGTTACAAAATTGTACTTTAAGAGTCCGGTTGGGTTTGAGGTGTGTGTGTCTTCGTGCACGGAAGCACATCGGGGAAATAAACGGGGATCCCGATAGGGATTTCAAAAATAATAATAATAATAATAATCCCTCGCGCATGCGCATTACTAATTTGATTTGTTATTTTCAATCTATCACACACCAGCTTTAAAAGTTAATATTCTCTAAAACTTACTTTCTCTTACCTATGTATATATGTAATATATATATAGAGAGAAAGTATTGGATTCATGTCAAAAATTCGATCTCGAGATTTTGATGGGTCTTCACGTTTTGAGGTCCCCTAAATCCAAAAAAGTGGTTTTCGCGACATGGTCTGTCTGTCTGTGTGTCTGTCTGGGTTCAATTTAAAGCATGAATGAATTGAGTTAGGAGGTTGAAATTTTATATTTAAGTTAGGCACCCTCCTAGGGCGTGAAAATAGCTTTTAATCAAAATCGGCTAAAGAGTACTAGTACTTTACTGATGTACTTTTTCAGTTTTTTTTTTTTCGATTTTCTCAAAATTTGTTCCAACTATTTTTTTATAATTCAAAAATTAATAATTTTTTAGATGCTCTTTCAAATGTATATTTTCATTTTGCCATTGAAATCTTCTTAAGACCTCTTTACTCTTGTACCTCATGGGAAAGATAGGAGAAATGGTTGCCATGGTAACAAAATATAAATATTTTCCCATGTTTATAAATTTTATATCTTGCCTTGAATTTTAATATTGATATAATTGATATATCAGCGGAAACTAAATATATATCGACACAAAAAATCTGGTGTGACAAGCACAGAACACAACTTTCTCTTACCAAAGCTATGAGAAAGTTGTGTGCTGTGAGACTAGTCACACCAGATTTTTTTTCTGTTTTTATAATTCTTCTACTGGCCAAAAAAATTTTAACTTAAAAGCTGTTAAATGTTTATTTTTCAAAAGAGAAATAATTTTTCTTAGAAAAGAGGGGAAGTGGGTGTGAGGCGCTTGGCGCCAGCAATAATCAGAGAGGAGGGGTGGGGGTCCTTTCACCCGCTACCCTCCCCTCCTCTGTCCGAATTAAGACCAGGAATTAAACGAAATAAAACTTTGATAAATCTATTGTCTATAACTTGGAAACCGCTTATCCAATTTGCATCGGATTTTTTGTAATGAGTTTAAAATTTCCTAGAGAATATTCACATGAGACTATAATTGAAAATATAGGTTTTTTTTTTTTATTATATCTCACCATCTGTTCATCTATTCAAACGAGAGTAAATAGGATCTATATTTGAATTTTTCCCTATCTGTACATATTTTTTTTTTTTTTAATTCAAAAATCAATTATTTTTTAGATGCTCTTTTGCCTTTGAGTTGACTGATTTTACCTCATGTACACTAAGAGTGGCATATAGCCCTATGTACAGTTGATTGAATAAAAATAAATAAAATGTATATTCTCATTTTGCCATTGAAATATTCTGAAGACCAATTTACTCTTGTACTTCATAGGAAGGATAGGAGAAATGGTTGCCATGGTAACAAAATATAAATATTTTCCCATGTTTATAAATTTTACATCTTGAATTCTAATATATCGGCGGAAACTAAATACAGGGTGTCCGGTAAAGAATGGATAACCTTGAAATGTCTTATAGTATTACTTATGGCCGTTCAGAAAAAAAATTGAAACAAAATATATCATAAGTAGTACCTAAGATATGATTTTTTTAAAAGAAAGGTCTAATTTTTTTACCTTGTTTTACTTTTATGAACACTACGATCAGAAATGAATGGATTCCATCGGTTTGTTGTTATTTTATTATTATACACGAACTATGCTAATAGATAAACAGTGAATAGTATGACTAGCTATTGCACTTTTTTATTAAAAAATTAGCAAATTCCAATAAAATAGCCAGGTGGTCGTTTTAACACTGATTTCTTTTAAAAAAATCATATCTTAGGTACTACTTATGATATATTTTGTTTCAATTTTTTTCTGGACGGCCATAAGTTATACTATAAGACATTCCAAGGTTATCCATTCTTTACCGGACACCCTGTATATGTCGACACAAAAAATCTGGTGTGACAAGCATAGAACACAACTTTCGATTACCGAAGGTAATTTTGTATAAATTTGTAGAAATTAAAAAACAGAATTAAAACAGCCCCCGGGCTTGGCGTAGTTGGTAGCGTGTGTGAATGGCAAAAAAGTGTGAGTCTTTAAAAAAAAAAAGTTTTTACAGTGGCGTAAACATGTTGCTTTTATTTCAAATCTGTCAAAATTATAACTTTATTTTTGGTTAAAGACGGCATTTTGATGCATTAAATACGGCAGGACATTGATTTTTAACACAATTGACTAAATGTTAATGCTTTGGCGATATCGAGTTACCCGAGCTAAAATTGGCATTTTTTAGCTAGCTTTTTGTCAGGCTTCTCCTCCTTCTCCTCAGGTCCTGCGACGGGCCGGCTTGTTAATTCTTAGTTGCTGTCCTCTTTAGAATTAAGTTTACCCACCCCTGCCTAGGAATAAGATCAAGCCAGAAGAAGAATATTTAATATGGAGTTGTTTCATGTTGCAGCTTTAATCAACAGAAAAAAAAACATTTAAAATATTATCTTGGATTAATTTTAAGCTGGTAACCGTTGAAACAATATGATTTAATCAGATAATTAAATTCAAGTAAGACAACGCAAGGTTTTTTGTTTCAACAATTATTGAAATTATTGAAACAAAAAACCTGTGTTGTCTAACTTGAATTGAATTTATTAACTTGGAGTTACTTATCTTGTAGTTATTGTTTTTTTTTTTTTTTTTTTTTTTTTTTTTGCTTTTTTGCTGATGTTGTTGCATTGGGGGGTTATAATAAATGGAGAGGGGAGGGGATGAAAGATTGGCTTCAACAGCAGAAAACATTTCTGAACCATGGGGGGATGTTTAATTGCACGTGTTTTGAGGCCAATGATGGTCTCTGGAGTAGAGAAGAAGAGGAAGGGGGCTAATTGTGCCAATCGATGAACCGCGCCCCTGGTCCAGAGGAGGAGGATGAGGCGGGGTAAGATTGATGACATCCCCCTCTTGCGCTTATTGGCGATAGCCAATCACAGTTGCATCAAGTGAGTGTCACACACCACCATATTTATTTTATTTTAACTAGAAGAATTCCTATTACTAATATCATTGATCAATCTATAAAAAATCGAATATTGCAAAAAAACTTTAAGGCTATTAGTGAATCGGAAATTACGAACTAATACCTTTGAGTGGATGACAATAACTTGATTTCAGAGATATAGGATGAATTTTGCATATATATGGATCTATATTTGCTTTGTATTTTATTTTTTTAATATATTTTTTAACTATTGACGCAATATTCCCTCATGGACCCGCCTCTTGTAAATGGCAACCACGTGTTACCCGAGTTTTTTTTCCCCTTTTGGCTACTGAGGCCATTTACGAATGGATTTTTGACATATATTCTATACCGATGGTTATCTGGGGACGTTCAAAACACTGATTCCTCGGGGTCACCCATCTATTGTCGAAATACATATTGAGTGTTAATTTTTAATTAATAAGACCATTGAAACAAATAACCTACTGTTTAATTTGTGTAGTATATTTAATTTTAATTTCCAAAATATTTCTACGAAAACCAACGGTAAAAAGTTTAAATCTTATTCCTCATGAAATTGAATATTAATTAAAAGGAAATATAAGATTATAAATCACACCAAATCGTAACATTATCTTAATCATTTCGAATTTCCTGAAAATTTTCAAATAATGATTTTTTTCATTATTTTTTGTTAAAACGCAGAGCAAAAACTAAAATTACGATCATGAGAGAAGTTGCTGTTGACGTTTTTTTTTTAAATAACCTTTTCAGCTAATAAGGGTATTTTGGGATATGACTATTATATAAATTTTTACAATACATTATATCGATGATTACCGAGGGATGTTCCACACGCTGATTGCTCTGGATCACCAATCTGGAGCTTTCGCCACGCTTGGCCTCGTTTAACTGCAACGATTGTGGTGAATGTTACTCATCTCCGTTGCTAGGCCCCCGCAGCAAAATTTTGTCCAAAACGTCTTCTTCGGCATTTGGCATACAAAGGATTTGTTTTCTTTGCCACCAAAATCTTGAAATCGAATTTTTGTCTTGAAACCAATACACATATCTAGAAGTAAGAGAAAGTAAAAATAGCCCATCCTTTCAAAATTGTTTTCTAGATTCGCCCGTGTATCTATTAGCTTGTTGTCATATCATGGATGAAATAAAACGACTGGTTGCGAGGAGACCAGTTATTTATTTAGATGATCAATAATAAATAAAAATACTGCCAACAAAATTAAGCTGATGTCATAATAGAATCGACCGAAAGGGCCTGAATGCAAGTAAGCTATTATTGTATGTTTATTATTATTGTAGGTACGTCTATGTATATCATACTACCAACAAAATTAATCCTTTACAGTTTCATTTTTAGTATAGTTATTAAAAGAAAAGTTATAAGGGGAGACAACAAATGATTTAAGGGTGAAACGTTTATAGGGCGGTGTCATTTAGCTATTTTTTTTTTTTTTTAACTTTTATTATATATTTAAATGACTCTCAGTTAATAAAATTATTTAACAAAATTTCATTAATTGAATCCAGCTAATTTTAATTAACAATATTTACATTTGCTAATTATTTACAATGACATCGACATCAAAAAAAAAATCCATGCCAATATTTATTTGAATAAATTAGCATTTATATTCTTAATTTTTTGAAAAGTGGGTGTCTAATTAATTAAAAAAAAAAAAAAAAAATTGAGAGGGTGGGTTAGGAGATGAGGGAATTGTACCATTATTTATTAATGTGACCTCTTCAAGATGAACATTTTTGAATAAAAAAAAACTCTAATCGTAATGTTAAAATAAATAGATCCATCTCAATTAGAATGCTTCTGAGACCCATGGGAGCCCGAAGAAGAGTATAATGCATTATTAATGGGAGGGGTGGCAAGCAGCAGCCCCCCCCCTCACCTCTCTCCCTTGTTTTTTTTACAGAATACAGACTTTACACCCAAAAGCCTTTTCTCTTTGTTACTCTCGTTCTCTTTCTCTTTATTAAAAGCAAATTATAAATTGAAATAAATCTTTATAAAAAATAAAAGTATTTTTTGCTCCTAGATATTTATAATTGAAAGTTATAAATTGATTATTATTTATTAAAATTAAATATACAAATTAATAACTAGGTTATTTGTTTCAAAGGTTTTATTAATTAAAAAATCTGGTGTGACTGGCGCACAGCACACAACTTTCACTTACCCTTCGGTCACACCAGATTTTTTGTGTCGAAATATATTTAGTTTCCCATAGCACCTTAGTTTCAAACTTGGTCAATTGCATTTCATAAGTAAAAAGTAAATAAAATGTATTGGATTAATTGAGATTTATTCACTCAAATAGAAAGAGAGGGAAGATCATGAGTGCAAGTGACAAAGATGCTTAAATAAGCTGACTTTCTGCCATCTAAAAATAAAACCTGATAATCAATGCATGACCCATTCTCAGAAACCATTAAATCGAGCAAAAAATAATAATAAAAAAAAAAAAAAAACAATAAAATTATTTTCTATTTTTATTATAGGCATATTAATCAAATTAATAAAAAAAAAATCTGGTGTGACTGGCGCACAGCCACAACTTTCTCTTACCTTCGGTAATCGAAAGTTGTGTTCTGTGCTTGTCACACCAGATTTTTTGTGTCGACATGTATTTAGTTCCCGGCAGTAGGGAATATTTGAATTCAGATGTAAAATTTATAAGTATGGGAAAATATTTATATTTTGTTACCATGGCAACCATTTCTCCTATCTTTTCTATGGAGTACAAGAGTAAAGTGGTCTTCAAACAATTTTGAGGGCAAAACGAGAATATACATTTGAAAGAGCATCTAAAAAATAATTGATTTTTGAATTTTAATCAAAATCGTTAGAGCGAATTTTGAGAAAATCGAAAAAAACTGAAAAAGTACATCAGTAAAGTACTAGTACTCTTTGGCCGATTTTGATTAAAAGCTTATTTTTCCGGTCCCGGGGGGTGTTTAACTTAAATATAAAATTTCAGTCTCATAGCTCAATTCCTTCATGCTTAAAATTTGACACACACCCACCCACCCACCCACCCACCCACAGACAGACCATGTCGCGAAAACCACTTTTTTGGATTCAGGGGACCTCAAAACGTGAAGATCCATCAAAATCTCGACATCGAATTTTTGACATGAAACCAATACTTTCTCTCTATATATATATTACATATATACATAGGTAAGAGAAAGTAAAAAAAACTTGCATTTTAAATATTGACTGCTTGAAATAAACTATGGTTATTTTTCAAAATTTTAAGCTTTGTTAGAAAAATGTTGATAAGAGAAGTGGCTGTTCAACGATTAGAATGATAGACAGGAAGAGAGGATGTCAGCCAAAAGGAGAGCCTCTATCGAATAAAAATTTTCATACAGAAGACGTTTCGGCTTTAATTATATAATTATAATAATTTAATATATATAATTTTAATTATATAAATCCATCATCAGTTCATCATCAGATTATTGGCAATCTCAAGGTGTACACCATTGAGATGCAGATAGAGTTGTTATATATAAACATATACAAAATTATATAAAAATACAAAATTTGCATATCAGTTGTCAGATGCTCATCAGTCAACACGGCCAAGTCTCAAATGTATATGACAAAATGTATATGCATAAGCTTATTTGTTAGAAAAAGTTGAAGTTTATTTCTCGACAGTGAATATATCGTTTAATTTTCGAGATGAGTTTATTTTTTGATTGAACTTTTCGCGCCTGCAGGACTCGAACCAGGACTTTCCGTTTTTGCCGAGGTCGGACTTTATACTAGGTGTTTTTATTTTGATCATAATCTCTCTAGAAAGATCATACTTAGTCTGAGGTTGGTGTATAAAATGAAGTCTTTGCCTTCTTCGTTTCCATTAATGAATATAATTTGCAATCAATATTTATCTCATTTGTCTCTAATATTACAAATATATTATATAATAGTAAAATAATAAAAAGAATCTGCCTCCATCTCTTTAATGAAATGGTCTCTTACATAACTTTAAATAAAATAGATACGTATATAGGAATTTTTATTATTTCAAACAGCCAGACAACGTATATGTGAGTGCGTATAATAATATTGTAAAATTTTAAAAGACCTGTCGGGCTGGTGACATACCAACCAGAAAGCAGGTCGATACATGAGCGTGCTTTCTCTCTTTCTCTCTTTTGCTATGTTCTCGTAAAACAAGCCAGCAGGATATCTAGTGAAGCTGGCTAAATAAGTAGATGGCTTAAGATGCAACCCGGAAGGCTGTGGATGCATAAAAACAAACAAAAAGGATTTAGCTTGTTAGAGGCGGCTCTTCCTTTTTTCTTCTTCTTTTCACGGTGGATTTAAATTAGAGCCTTTCTTAAGAAAAAAAAAAAAAAAAAAAAATTAAGGACACTTCTTCCGCTTTCGTGTTTGATGTTTGGATTCGTTTATTACTGTAGGCCTATAAGATAAAAAAAAATTAATTTAATTTCTGAATAATTGTTTTTTTTCGGCATCTAAGGCCATTTAGAGCACGTTAAATTGGTTGGTAGCCAAATCAATAAATTTTTGACGCATAGGACGCGATCCTGCGGATTGGTGACCCCGAGCAATCAGCCTGTGCAACATCCCCCTTTAGCCATCGATACTTATTAGGCCTATTCTCTAAACAAAAACGTTAACATTTAACATCTGAAATCAGCGTTAATTCATTTTAACCTCTACTTGTCTCAAATTGCTATTCTGTAAGCAAAAGCTTTAACGCCAAAGCATTAACATTTAGTCAATATCAAGAATGAAAGGTGGAAGAAAACGCAGCCAAAATTTTTTCTTTAAAAATATATTTCAGCAGCTCTTTAGTCAATAGTGTTAAAAATCAATGTCCTGTCCAAAATGCCGTCTTTAACCAAAAAGTAAGGTTATAATTTTGACAGTTTTGAGATAAAAGTAACATGTTAAAGTCGAGGTAAAAACTTGTTTTCGAGAATACTAATTTTTAACGCTGGTGTGTCTATACTAGATTGAAAATAACAAATCAAGTTAGTAAAGCGCATGCGAGGGATGTAAAACCACTTAACAAGCAGAAATATGGATCGTTAACACTGGTGCTAAAAAGTAAAATGTAAACATCGCTGTTAAAACTTTGTTTAGAGAATAGCATTTTTTTAATTATTACTTTATTTTTTCACATTCAGTTAAATTTTAACCTCTGTTTTTAGATAATAGCCCTGTGTGTTTGGTAAATTTATAGCAATAAATTCGTAAGCCTTAATGGCTGAAAAGGGTTTTTTTTAAAGTTTCATAAGATCTTATGTCTTAAAGAAAACGAATTTGGTTTGTTAATTACTAGAAAAGTAATCTCAAGCTTATTAAGTTGGATATGAAGTTGTTCTTTGTATTTTGCAAATAGATCTGATCGAATTAATGGCCAACTCACAAGGATATAGCAAAAACAATGCTCTCATTTTGATAAACATCATTCAATGAAGCTTCTTCTATAATCATTTTTGATTTAATATTCATCATTTGAGGATCATTTTCTATTATATCACTGCCAAATAGCGCATTTGATTGCAAAAGAATGTATATTTACAATAAACGTTTTATTAGACCGTATCAATTCTTCAATGGTGTCGATGTCTTGATATCTTTAGAGATTTGAGAAGGGAATAGAATCCAGATTGGAATCCACTGGACAAAATAATTGAGACCAACATCAGAGCGGCAGTTAGAATTCTTAATTTAAAACTTTGTATGGATTTCAACCGAAAAATTCAAGCTGAGTAATAAATAATGCAAGCATTCTTTCAAAACACTCCTATAATTATCTCCCAACAGATTCTTGTTCTTGGACCAATGCTTTCGTACAATAAAAGTATAGACAATCGAGATACAAAATAGAGTCACAATATATCCAATCCAAATTGTCAAGTCAAATATTCTCAAAAGAGCCTGCCATTGAGGTTGAAATGGAGATTTTTGAACTACAAAACACAAAGACATGATGGAATATGCATCTCCAATATCAATATAGTTGGTTCACTTTTGAATTGTATAATTGAAAATATATTAATTCATCCAAATTACTTCTCGAAAAATTCCAGTTATTCTCCAAATAATCTCTTAAAGCTTCATCTTTTCCAATATTTTTAATTTTTTGATGAGTCTGATTAAGAAGAATTACGCTATACAAAGGAAGTTGATAGAAGTTTGGTTTTCTATAAAAGAACGCTTTTTCTAACTTTTTTGAAACCATTCTCCTTCGCGATTATATCTTCCACTCCATAATTTATATTCCGAATTACATTTAGTTGCGTTCTGAACGTAAAATATATTCTTGTGAAGATGAAAAAATGTAGAAGTATCCTTTTTATTCAATGCCTTTAGACTTTCGGCTTCAATAAATCCACTTACGATTGCCAAAAAATTATTACTTTTTTATAATTCATGCAATTTAAATTAAAATATTTTACAATCCAATTGAAATAGCAATATAGATCGTTATAATGGTGGGAATTCAATAAAATTCCTTTCTTATATTTATTTATTTACTTATTCTTCTTTGACTTGGCATATTTAGATTCAAATAAATTTCTCGTATCAATTCTGATTCGTATGGAATGACGTCATCAAACATCAAATAGTATCATATTGAGGATTCAGATATTCCAAACAAATCTGAATAAAATTGCTCCAATTACATGATGGTCGTGGAATCTCAATTTCTGATGCAATTACGGTATCAGAGTATATTATTGGTAATATCACTATAAAAACAACCATCGTGAATGAATTTCGCCTTCTAATAACGCGAATAGAATTATTCCCAAATTTTATTAACACCAACAATATTTTTACATCTTGCTTTTATATTACGAAATAATCTTGTCTTTCATTTTGACAGTTTATTTCGAAATTAATGGCTATCAATCTATTCTCTTATCTCGTAGTAATAATCAAAAATCATTACCACTTAAACAAATTTTATTGATTTCGGCAACTTAGGCCATTTACGATATCCGTTATAGAAATTAATATACATATATCCAGGCATTCTTATTTAAAACTATTCCTGAATATATTTTTTTCGGGCATGGACCTATAAAAAAAAATCTGGTGTGACTGGCGCACAGCACACAACTTTCTCTTACCTTCGGTAATCGAAAGTTGTGTACTGTGCTTGTCACACCAGATTTTTTGTGTCGAGATGTATTTAGTTTCCGGCAGTAGGGTACATTTGAATTCAAGATGTAAAATTTATAAGTATGGGAAAATATTTATATTTTGTTACCATGGCAACCATTTCCTATCTTTCCTATGAAGGCAAGAGTAAAGTGTGGCTTCAAACAATTTCGAGGGCAAAACGAGAATATACATTTGAAAGAGCATCTAAAAAATAATTGATTTTTGAATTTTAATCAAAATCGTTAGAGCGAATTTTGAGAAAATCGAAAAAAACTGAAAAAGTACATCAGTAAAGTACTAGTACTCTTTGGCCGATTTTGATTAAAAGCTTATTTTTCCGGTCCCGGGGGGTGTTTAACTTAAATATAAAATTTCAGCCTCATAGCTCAATTCCTTCATGCTTAAAATTGAACACACACACACACACACACCCACACACAGACAGACAGACCATGTCGCGAAAACCACTTTTTTGGATTCAGGGGACCTCAAAACGTAGTGAAGATCCATCAAAATCTCGACATCGAATTTTTGACATGAATCCAATACTTTCTCTCTCTATATATATATTAGGGGTATGACTTTTTTACAACCTCGTATCCCTGTATCATTACATGATGAACTTTTACTAAAGATTGATTAAAATCATACTTTCAAGGTGATTTGATAAAAAAACGTCACGCACAAAATGATTTGAAAATTTTATATATCAGATTTTTTGCCAATTTTTTGAAGTCACTCTAAATAGATACAAAATTGAACACAAGCTTTAGACTCACTTATATAGGGTCATTAGAGACACAAGGAAGTCAAATATTCTAGATAAGGTCATTGCTGAGGATGTATCTCAGTGGGGGGTTGTCCTTGTTGAGGGAGGAGTCTTAGTAGATTTCTTCCATATCTTTGATTGCACCGCACGCTCACAACATTGGTTGTTTAGGGCAATGTTGATTGGAAATTCATCTGTTTTCCAGTGGGTTTTCAAGCAATTGAGCTCTGCTGATTCAGAGCTGCAGATAGTTCATCAAAATCTTGAACGTGAAAGCATTGGCTGCTGATTTAATGATTAGCCCATTAGTAAGAAATGAATGGACGAATTTTGCGCAACCTTTTGCGGATTTCAGGCATCAGTATAAACGAAAGAAGGGCTAGAATGGCACGAGAGGTCCAGCATGCATTGCTGATATTTCGAATTTGTTGAAATTTCACGAAGGGGATTTCATTCCTCTCAGCGAAGTGACAGAAGTCACGAGTGAGGTGGTAAAGAAACTTCATGTCGTCTCTTCAGCCGCCTGTTTCCTTAATTTTAGTTTTAACGTTGCTGAAGGCTCCTTTCAATTTATTATAATGGCTAATCAAATCCTGCACAAAGAAGTAGTGGATGTTGGTGATTTAGTCAAACCATGGAGCTCATCGCCCATGACAACACGTAGAAGGCGATCCAGCACATGGAGCTGGCAACTAATAAACTTGGGTTTGGGGTACCTTTCTCTTCGAACATTTGCTGCAGCCGATCAACGCCTGCTTTTATTTAGAATAATAAAAAAAATACTAAAATTTGCTTTTATAAATAGAATTGATATAATTTATCATTAAATCTTTATTAGAAAAATAAAATATATAGCTATGATTTTGGCTTACCCCTTCCCAGAGGTTCCCTTACCCCCCCCCCCCCCCCCAGGATTTTCTAGAGGGTTCTGAAAGTTATAATTGACACCAAATTAAGCAAATTAAGCTAATTAAAACTCAACTACTCGCTTTGAACACCTCCCTTATATACCAGCTTATACAAGACTGCGACTATTCAACCTAAAATTTCAAAGTGGTTTGTGCGTGACCTTTTTTTATAGTTTCATGGAATAAAAGTCATTTTAGTCATTAATAGGAAAAAGTTCATTGAGTCGTGATACAGGAAATCTTTTTAAAAAAAAAAGTCGAAAAGTCATACCCCTAATATATATATTACATATATACATAGGTAAGAGAAATTAAAAAGATTACGGGCACAGGCCGGTACGATCCAAAAAACATCGGCCCGTGCAGAGCTCTAATATACAATATAGAGAGAAAGTATTGGATTCATGTCAAAAATTCGATGTCGAGATTTTAACGGATATGCACGTTTTGAGGTCCCCTGAATTCAAAAAAAGTGGTTTTCGCGACATGGTCTCACATTGTGTGTGTCTCTCTGTGAATAAAATATTTCAAGAACGAAAAGAGCTAGGAAGTTGAAATTTTATATTTATGTTAGGTACACCATGGGAAGGGAAACGAAGCTTTTGAACGAAATCGGCCAAAGAGTACCGATCCGGAATCGTGGGATTAAAGTCGAGGACAGGTGTGTCACTATGGGAATGAAACAGTCAAAATTTGTATTAAACTAATAAATTGATCCCTTTTGAAGAAAAATGCAACAAAATCAGTGGTGAACAATTGCAATTAAGATGATAAAAACATTTTCTGAAAATGGTTATTGCCCCGGTTTTGTCCGACCTGGTCGGTTTATAAAATGTGGAAGGAATAAATAAAAACACATTAATACATTCTAATACAACCTTTTATTAAACAAAAAGACCTTGTCTTATATATATATATACATACTGTATATAGGTAAGAGAAAATAAAAATTGCAGACACATTGATTTAAGTTACGCCCTAAGATTTTTTAAACATTTTAGACACAATGAGAGTTTGGTCTTGTGCCATTTTGAATAAATTTTACTCTGGCATTGTTCAAACAATTCATAGATAGACACCAATACAAAACGTTGAAATAACAGGTATAACGTGGAGTATCAGATGCAATACTCACCGAAACTAAATCGTTAGGTATTTAAAATTATGAATGTAATATTGGCAACGCCGGAATTCTTAATCTTTTAAAGTGAAAATTTTAACAAAGCACTACTACAAAACGGGTGATTTATAGGACATAAGATCATCAGGACATTGTTAGGGTGCTCGCCTGGAAGTAATACTACAAGTGTCCCCACAAAAGTAGACATAAAACGTGAATCCCTGTTTTGTCCACATACCCCGTTTGGCCCGACTTTCCCCTATTCATATTCTTTAATGGAATGATTTAATGGAATTCTTAAATGAAATTCCAATCGGATTGTCTCAAAGAGAAAAACTATCAGAGATAAAATGTGTCCAACAAATAAAATCCAAAATGCAATTTTCAAATCATTTAATGATAAAGATTTAATTTTTTCTTCGGATTGTTCGTGGAGCAAAGATTTCATTATTGTTTGCCATTCCACCATGTGATCCAACCATTGAGCAATGCCGCTCTCGTAAAAAGAAAAGATTACTTGCAGGAGTTTGAAGTAAAAAGGAAATTCATCTTCCATGCGGAGAATAAATAAAGGCCAGCAAAAAAACTTTTCTTGAACAATATGAAGTTGTTCTCTGTATTTTGCAATAGATCTGATCGAATTAATGGCCAACTCACAAGGATATATCAAAACAATGTTCTCATTTTGATAAACATCATTCAACGAAGCTTCTTTTATTCTAATTTTTGATTGAATCTTCTTCGTCCATTGAGGGTCATCTTTCATTAGTTCAATTACTAATAGAATTTCATTGCAAAAGAATGGATATTTACAATAAAACGTTGAATTAGTACGTATCAATTCTTCAATTGTATTGATGTCTTGAAATCTTCTTGGATATTTGAGAAGGTAATAGAATCCAGATTGGAATCCACTGGACAATATAATTGAGACCAACATTAGAGCGGCAGTTAGAATTCTTAATTTAAAACTTTGTATCGATTTCAACCAAAAAATTGGCTGAGTAATAAATAATGCAAGCATTCTTTCAAAACATTCTATACTTATCTCCAACAGATTCTTGTTCTTGGACCAATGTTTTCGTACAATAAAAGTATAAACAATAGAAATACAAAATAAAGTCACAATACATCCAATCCAAATCGTCAAGTCAAATATTCTGAAAAGTGTCTGCCATTGAGGTTGAAATGGAGATTTTTGAACTACAAAACACAAAGACATGATGGTGTATGCATCTCCAGTATCAATAAAGGATGGTTCACTTTGAATCGATAATTGAAAATCTGTTCTCTGATTAAATTCAGCTCTGGAAAAATTCCAAGTATTCTCCAAATAATTTCTTAAAGCTTCATCTTTTCCAGTAATTTTTTGATGACCAACAATAAAACGTGTCATATAATTTAAAGGAATTTGATAGAAATTTGGTTTTCGATAAAAGAACGCTTTTTCTACTTTTTGAAACCATTTTCCTTCGCGTTTATATCTTCCACTCCATAATTTATATTCCGAATTACATTTAGTTGCGTCCTGAAAATAAAATATATTCTTGTGAAGAATCAGAAATGTAGAAGTATCCTTTTTATTTAATGCCTTTAGACTTTCGTTTACAGATTCATCCACAATCGCCAAAAAATTATTTTCTTTTTTATAATTGAAACGATCAATCAAAATATTTTGCAGATAATCCAATTGAAATAGCAATATAACGTTATAATTTTTGGAATTCAATATATTCATCTTCATTTTTATTTATTTTACTTATTCCTTTGATTGGTATATTTAGATTCAAATAAATTTCTCGTATCAATTCTGATTCGTATGGAATGACGTCATCAAACATCAAATAGGTTTCATATTGAGGATTCAGATATTCCAAACAAATTTGAATAAAATTGCTCCAATTGCATGATGGTCGTGGAATCTCAATTTCTGTTACACTTATGGTATCTGGGATTAATAGTGGTAATATCACTATAAAAACAAACATCATCGAGAATGAATTTCACCTTCTCTAATAGAATTATTCCTTAAATTTATTAACACCAACAATATTTTTACATCTTGCTTTTATATTACGAAATAGTCTTGTCTTTCATTTTGACAGTTTATTTCGATATTAATCGCTATCTTTTCTCTTATCTCGTAGTAATAATCAAAAATCATTACCATTTAAACAAATTGTATTGATTTAAATTATTTGTAAACTATTTCTGAATTTTTTTGAGAGATTTTCGGAGAAACTCTTCGCTAACCTTTGTTATGTTCACTATTACTTCATAACTAACCGCTTCGCCTGCATATGGCGCTCTTCGTGAAATCTTCGCCCCCTGGACCCCCGTACAGCTGGCTAGGGCCAATTTGACTGATTTTGCCATTTCTTCATTATTGTATCTATTTCCATTCATGATGGAATATTCATGTTTTAGTCATGATATGATGAATTATTCATATTCTTTAAGGGAATAATCGAATTTTCTCAAAGAGAAAAACTATCAGAGATAAAATGTGTCCAACGAATAAAATCCAAAATGCAATTTTCAAGTCATTTAACGATAAAGATTTAACTTTTTCTTCGGATTGTTCATGGAACAAATATTTCATTATATTTTGCCATTCCACCATGTGATCCAACCACTGAGCAATGCCGCTCTCATAAAAAGAAAAGATTATTTGTCGGAGTTTGAAGTGAAATGGAAATTGATCTCCTGCGGGAATAATATATAAAGGCCATAAAAGAAACTTTTCTTGCACTATATGAAGTTGTTCTCTGTATTTTCTAATAGATCTGATCGAATTAATGGCCAACTCACACGGATATATCAAAACAATGTTCTCATTTTGATAAACATCATTCAACGAAGCTTCTTTTATTCTCATTTGTGATTTAATCTTCAACATTTGAGAGTCAGTTTCGATTAAATAATGTTTGAATAGCATTTGTTTGCAAAAGAAGTGATATATACAATAAAACGTTGATTTGGTCCTTATCAATTCTTCAATTGTTTCGATGTCTTGAAATCTGCTTGGAGATTTGAGAAGAGAATAGAATCCAGATTGGATTCCACTGGACAGAATAATTGAGACCAACATCAGAGAAGCAGTTAGAATTCTTAATTTAAAACTTTGTATGGATTTCAACCAAAAAATTGGTCGAGTAATAAATAATGCAAGCATTCTTTCAAAACACTCTATAATTATCTCCAACAGATTCTTATTCTTGGACCAATGCTTTCGTACAATAAAGGTATAAACAATCGAGATACAAGATAGAGTCACAATACATCCAATCCAAATTGTCAAGTCAAATATTCTGAAAAGAGTCTGCCACTGAGGTTGAAATTTAGATTTCTGAACTACAAAACACAAAGACATGATGGAATATGCATCTCCAGTATCAATATAGGTTGGTTCACTTTGAATAACTAATTTAAAATATGTTACTTCATTCAATCTAGCTCTGGAAAAATTCCAGGTATTCTCCAAATACTCTCTTAAAGCTTCATCTTTTCCAGTATTTCTAATTATTTCATGAGACCGATTAAAAAGAATTGTTATATAATTTAAAGGAATTTGATAGAAATTTGGTTTTCGATAAAAGAACGCTTTTTCTACCTTTTGAAACCATTCTCCTTCGAGTTTATATCTTCCACTCCATAATTTATATTCTGAGTTACATTTAGTTGTTTTCTGAACGTAAAATATATTCTTGTGAAGAATAAAAAATGTAGAAGTATCTATTTTATTCAATACACTTTCAATTTCATTTCCAGATCCATCCACGATTGTCAAAAAATTATTTTCTCTTTTATAATTCATACGATCAATCAAAATATTTTCCAGATAATCCAATTGAAATAGCAATATAACGTTATAATGTTGGAATTCAAAAATTGCTTTTTCATATTTATTTATTTTACTTATTCCTTTGATTGGTATATTTAGATTCACATAAATTTCTCGTATCAATTCTGATTCATATGGAATGACGTCATCAAACATCAAATAGGTAACATATTGAGGATTCAGATATTCCAAACAAATCTGAATAAAATTGCTCCAATTACATGATGGTCGTGGAATCTCAATTTCTGATACACTGACGGTATCAGGGATTATTAGTGGTAATATCACTATAAAAACAAACATCGAGAATTAAAATCGCCTTTTCTAATAAGCGAATAGAATTATACTTCAAATTTATAAACACCAACAATATTTTTACATCTTTCTTTTATATTACGAAATATTCTTGTCTATCATTTTGACACATTATTTCGAAATTAATGGCTATCAATCTATTCTCTTATCTCATAGTAATAATCAAAAATCATTATTACACAAACATATTGTATTGATCTAAAATTCCTAAATTCAAATATATTATAATTACAATTACCCAGCTGTTCAATGTATCACTCGCGGCCAGTAGATATTTAAATTTGATGAAGCTCAAGAATCTTCTTTTCAAGGATTCGGGCCAGTAGGTTCAATTAAATTCAAAAGTTTTTTAAAACAAAACTTTA
>JAKCPI010003295.1:0-26531 GCA_023213315.1 Euborellia annulipes
TGAAGATTGATTGTTCTGAGGAAGGACACAACTGGCGTCCGAAACGTCGACAATCAAATAAAAAAATCTGATAGAAATTGATTTTATTTTAATCTGATTTCATTATTTCTGGCTGCCATCCGTTATACTTATTAAGTTAAACAGCCAAATTAAATTTTATATTTAAGTCAGGACAGTTAAAATAAGCTTTTAGAGCAAAATCAACTAAAAAATACTAGTACTTTACTGATGTACTTTTTCAGTTTTTTTCGATTTTCTCAAAATTCGCCTCTAACGATATTGATTAAAATTCCTAAATCAACGATTTTTTTAGATGCTCTTTAAAAAGTATATCAGTAAAATTTTTCGTGAAAATTGTTTGAAGTACACTTTACTGATGTATTTCTGATTTTTCAATTCATTTTCCGGCTCTTCCTTCCATAGACCCAATGTTAAATCCCCATATGGGAATTTGCATGTTAATTTCGATTTCCCTTGGGCTTTTTACACATTAAAAAAAATTTTCCAATTCTTATGAAATTTTGTATTTATTTACGATTCTATATTGTGTATAAAATGTCCAAATATGAGATTAAAATTTTGAAAAATAACCATAGTTTATTTGAAGCAGTCAACATTTAAAATGCAAGTTTGAAACTAAGGTGCTATCGGAAACTAAATATATCTCGACACAAAAAATCTGGTGTGACCAGCACGGTGCACAACTTTCTCTTACCGAGGGGTAGGAGGAGTGTGGAGAGGAGAGTTGTTCACTCGGGGTAGTCCAATTCTAAGGGAAATGCAAATCTAAATTTGCTAGTCGGTCGCTATTGAAATCCAAGTCGAATCTAAGTTAACGGAAAAGCGGGTTTTAGATTGTAGTATTTAACTTCAAACAATAATACATTCCTCTCTTTCTTTCAGTCTCTTAATGTTTAATGTATGAAATGGAAATTATTTATTATTTTACAATATATCATATCAAATGTATTTATTATTATTTCTAGCGGGATTAATTTTCGTTGAATGCGTGTGTCAAAAGCCCCTTAGGGGGAGTAGAGCCTTTGATCCGGTTATTGTTGTTGTTGTTGTTTATTTATATAACGGGGGTGATCACACTTAATAAACATGAAACCCCTACCGAAATCAGATAGCTACTTAAAATTCCATAAACAGAAAGAATTTACTAAATAGGTATATGTGGGTGTAATGAATAATTCGCAATTATTCTGAAATTAGTATTAATCTCTCTTCTTGTCATCCATGATGAATAATTCGTAAAATTTATATATATATATAGATCGCGGAGTGTCCGTCGCTCTTCCCGTTGTAATTTTGAAATTACGGTTATCCCAAAAACATTCAATATTTTATTTAGTTCAGTGGAGTTTTTTTTAAGGTGTTCCGCATCTTAGGCCTTAACTTTATCGATACTAATTATTTAAATACACTATATGTGCTGGGGCAGACACATTTATTTATACTACAGTGGTTGAGTTATAAGTAGAGAGCGGAAAAAAAGTCTTTCAACTTTTGTATATTTTGAGACTTTTCCTGATTTTCTTGAGCCGGGCATTCACGATCCCTCCAAATAGATGTAATCCAATGGATGTCATCCTTTTGGATTATACCCAAAAGATTAACCCCATTCACGGTCACTCCAGCCCCAGGGGTCGACGACGACGACTTACAAGGGGTTCATGTGAGAGAAAAAAAGAATCGGGGGTCTATGAGATGTGTTTTTTTATTGATTTTTTTTTCTTCTACACCCCACTAGAGTTAGACATCAGTAAAAACACATTTAAAGTTGATGAATTTTCAAAAGTGGTATATTAGCTAAGCAAGGGGTCTACCTAAAATTGAAAAACATGACAAGGGGTCTACGAGACCTGAGCAGGGGGTCCAGGGTGGTCCGAACCAGAGTAGGGGGTCCAGGGGGGCCCGAGTCAGAGTAGGTGGGTTCAGGCGGGCCCGAGTCAGAGTAGGAAGGAAGGCGCGGTTTACACAGTTCCCGAAGGATTTGCTTTACATGAACGTTTTTTACTGAATGTTTTGAATTATTTTTAAAAATTTTATAAATATTCTTAAAATTGCTCAGGGGCCCACATCTTGTGGGTACGTGGATGGCGACCACGAGCTTCCCGAGCTGTGACTGGCAGTCCTTCTGTTCTTTACATGTCCGTCCCATCCTTCTATATTTTCAGCAGGCGTCAGACCATGCGACGGGCCTGTTTTATTTCTTCTTCTCCCAAAAAACCCATTCTGCCATTCTACCAATAAGCCTAAGAAAGAAGAAGAAGAATATGGTCTAACCTAGGTCTTCATTTAAATAATTGGCGGATTTTCTTCTTGTTTTTCTTTCTTCAATAGTGCACAAATTTGTTTTAGATATTGATTTTTGAGAATTTGAAGAAATTTTTCAACGGCTTCTATTCTTTCATTGGCTGTTTTTTTTTATTGTTGGTACGTCTCTCTCTAAAAATTTTATTTTATAGCATTATTTAAAATATTTTTATTCTCACTCTTTTTTTTTTCAAATATTAACTCATCATTTGCTGAATGCAGGTGGGCAGCAGCAGCAGCAGCAGCACCGCTAATAATTTTATAAAAACATCTTCCTAGTTCAAGATTGAGGATATAAAAATAAAAATGATTGGTGTGTTTGTATAGGATCTTTCTTTCTTTCTTTTGCCTCTGACATGACAAAATGATTCGATTTTGAGGTCACATTTCTTTTTATTTTTTAAGACCGCCAATTGAAAGAAGAGTGAAGACATACATGATTATTATTATGTTGGCTGATTTTTATAGAGGTCCGTTGTTGTCATGGAAACAGGTTCTCTCTCCCATAAAGCCTACTGTTTATTGACACACCGGTCAGCGGGGGGGCGCACGTTTCGGGCCCAGGCACCCACCAGCCTCAGTTAATTTATAACTTAATTTGAAGGAATCCTAACCGTAAGTCACGCGCGTGCCTGAATAAAAACAAATTTTATTCTATCTGATATACGGTATTTTCAGGGCATTGAATTTCATCAAATGCGCTCTTGTAAATCATTTGCAATTGTTATGGTTTTTTTTTTTTTTTTGCCAACCATTAATGGTTTCAAACAGGTACTAGGAAATATCTTAGAGCTCATAATTTCTTCTTTTTATGTTCCTCGTGTCGAAAGTCTCTTCTTTAAGCTTTTAGATTGAGATAAAATAATCTATTAGGCTTTAAAAAATGATAATTTCTTCATCTATATATATATTTCTTACAATACTCTAAAAGACATAAGAGTCTAGATTATTTTTCTTATTCTCATATTTGGTTATCGATTTTGACATCGCCATGGGCCTAAAGGTAGAGATCTCGCCTCTTGTGCTAGGAGGTCAGAAGTTCGCATTCCGTTCCAATCGAAGATATTTTTCCAATTATTTTGGTTATCAATGATTAAAAAAAAAATAAGGATAGGGCCTATTTAGCTTCAGATGCCGAAAAAATCTTTAAAAAATATTGATATTCATTCATCATATTAACTATTCGACCACGGGGTAGGGATATTTAAAATTGATTATAATAATAGGCTTAATAATGAGAGTTACATGTGAAACTACAAATACATGTTACAAAAATAATTCTTTAATTGTAAAGGACCTTGTTTTCATTGCAACGCTTATAATTAACATTAAATTAAACAAAATATTCTGAGAGAATTTTGTCTCATTTGTGACACAATCAAGAAAAAAAACACCATTTCTCTTCAGATGCCAAATACAAAAATACTTTCGCTCTATATATATTTCATATATAGGGTAAGAGAAAGTAGAGAGTGCAGGGGGGGGGGGGCAAGGATTTTTTACAGGGGGGGGGGGCAAGTCACTTCCAGATAAGTTAAAAAAAACGTATTTTGATATTAATAATGTTATACATCTCTTAGTATTTAAAGCTTTCTCACCGCGGCAAGGTGGATGTATACTGTGAAAGGTTTTTTTGTATTTTTTTTTTTGTTTTATACATTTTTTTGTATCATTTTAATTTTCCAGGGGGAACAAGTGCCTGGTTGCCCCCCCCCCCCTGTGGACGCCCATGCCTTTGACTATAAAAAAATTTTATAGTAAAAAAAAAAAAACTAATTTTTTGAATAAATTTTTCTCCAAACAAAGAAATTTTTTTTTTTAATTCTCGGTAAGAATAAATTAGCGAAAGCGACAAATAACACGAATCGAAAAAAATCCTTGAGTTTTTTCTTTTTTATAGGTAGGAAATTTTCCAGGGGATGTTATTTAGGCTATCAGGCTGGAAACAGGGAACCTCCTTTTAAGGGTTTAGTATTTTTTTTTTTTTACTCATTCACACTCACACTCACGCACACATTCACACAGTCTTTTTCGGCAACTCGGGCCATATAAGACTTTGACGATATCCGTTATTGACAGACCATGTCGCAAAAACCACTTTTTTGGATTCAGGAGACCTCAAAACGTGTATATCCATTAAAATCTCGACATCGAATTTTTGATATGAATCCATTACTTTCTCTCTCTATATATGTAACATATAGTGAGAAATTAATTTCGTATCTTGCGACACACTGTCTCATTTCCGTTTGACAAGAACAACCATCTTTAAATAATTCACTTGATTAAATCTTAAAAACAACAAGTAATTAATTTAATCTCTTTGAAAAAAAAAAATAAATAAAATCAGAGTAATAAAAAAAAAGAATTCTTTTGATACCCCGTTATAAGAAACTTTATTTTTTTTCCCCTCCCCCGAACTCAATCTTAATTAAAAAACGATCGAATTGAAACTTAATTAGCACCAAGCAAGCAAGAACACTTTTAAATTGGACAATACGAACGAATCCCTCGACCACTAGCTTCGTTCTTTCTTTTTCTTTTTTTTTTGCAAGCAAATACTTTTTATGTTTATTGTAAAGGCTAGTTAAATAACGGCGACTTGCGGATGCAATTGCCAGTTGCTTCTTTTATTTTTTTTTTGCTTTTCTAATGCCCTGTGGTTCCATCAACCGTGAACCGGTACTAGAGTAATACCACCAACCCAATCCAATTCAAATGTTTTGCATAAGGTTTTTTTTTCTTCTTCTAATATCTAGATCAATTCACAACCTATTCTAATTTTTTTTTTATTCAAACTCTCATCTCTCTATATATTCATAATATCTATTATTATATATGATAAATCATATCTTTAGTTAGATTTATAATCAACAAAACGGGCAACTGAACACACTCACGTATCTAATAAATGATATTCCAAATAATTACTTCCCTCTATTATTATGTGAAATAACAATAGAAGTTTATCAAAAATTTTACCAAGCCTTCAGGACTATAACAATAAAATTTTAAGTACTTTTTTATTTATCACGGCTGCTGAGAACTATTGAATATTTGACATATAATTTTTAAATACTAGCTGTCCTATACCAAACGTCGCGGGTTCGGACCCAGGCAGTCCGATGATTTTATTTAAGCCATTTGGATACCAGATGGCTTAAATAGAAATGCCTGAACCCCAAATTGATATATTAATTACAACGGTTATCGTCAAAGTCTTATATGGCCTAAGTTGCCGAAAAGACTGTGTGAATGTGTGTGGGAGTGTGAGTGTGAATGAAAAAAAGTGTGAATGTTTTTAGAAAAAAAAAAAAAAAAATACTAGCTGGGGAGCTTCACCACCCGACAGCTGGCTCAGGCCCGCCTGCTGCGGACCCTAGCCTTTTCTTCTTTTTTATAAACACTCCCACTTTTTTCTAATTCACACTCACACACACATTCACACAGTCTTTTCGGCAATCCGTTATTGATTAATATACATATTTGGATACCAAATGGCTTAAATAAAATCATCGGACTGCCTGGGATCCGAACCCGCGACTTTTGGTATACGAGGTTAGCACGCTAACCTCTACGCCAAACTCTGAGTGCCAAAAGAAAATTATTATTACTAGCCGCGTCGTCCGCCTTCGGCGGGCTTCGCGCCTAGCCGGGGACTTCGCCCCCTGGACCCCCTCTCAGCTGGCTCGGGCCCGCCTGCGGCGGACCCTCGCCTTTGCTTCTTACTAATGAAAAGAAAAGAATTACTACCTATTCCAATCCAGAGCCTGCTTGAGGATTTGTTTACATTCATGGAATACACAAATGAAAAGAATACATAAATATTTCTCTATACATTTCCTATGGGAGAAATCGTAACTTTAAGAATTAATAACTCAAAAAGTATAAAAAAAAAAAAAAAAACTCAAAAAGTATAAGATATCTTATAGACTCTCACGAAACATTGACACTTGCATGATTTTATAAAAAAATATAGGCCTACATGTGCACACAAATTCGTGCCGCAACAACAATGACAACTTTGTGCCTAATTAATTTATAACCCAACGAGAACTGAGGATGGACGAATAAATTTTGTCCGAAACGTCTTCTTTTCGGCATTTGGCATCCAAAGGCTCTCTTTATATGCTGTACCTGTACTTGCTCTTTTCCATTCCATTTTTATTTTTAAAATAGGTTTATATCTTTTCTAAATGTCAATGCTTTTTTATCTTTATACTAAAGCTCCATCATTCAATTGTACTATTTTATAGAAAAAATTTGAGTTCAGGAAATGCAAATTATTTTCCTGATTAACATATCATAACGCATACGTTCATGCAATAATAATTTTAGTGTATTTACATTATTTATAAATGATATGCTTTGGCTTTTTCCCTAAATACATTAATTAGAGAGGGAAAATTATAAGTTTTGCCAATTATTTAAATTAGTCGCTTATATTGGCAAAGAATAGTCTTGAGAATGCTATTTAAACACACACATACACATTTATTTAGTTAAATGAGTGAGTGCGCACAGGGAGTACGAAAAGAAGAAAGTTTATCAACGCCCTCTATCAAAAAAATCTGGTGTGACTGGTCGCACAACACACAATTTTCTCTACCCGAGGTTGGGTTCTGTGCTTGTCACTTCAGAATTTTTTGTGTCGATATACATATATTTAGTTTCCACCAATATATTAAAATTCAAGATGTAAATTTATAAGTATGGGAAAATATTTATATTATATTTTGTTACCATGGCAATCATTTCCTTTATCTTTCCTATGAACTACAAGAGTAAAGTGGTCTTCAGAAGATTTCAATGACAAAATGAGTATATACATTTTAAAGAGCATCTAAAAAATATTTAATTTTTGAATTTTAATCAAAATGGTTGGAGCGAATTTTGAGAAAATCGAAAAAAACTGAAAAAGTACATCAGTAAAGTATTAGTACTCTTTAGCCGATTTTGTTTAAAATCTTCGTGTCACGTCCCAGGGAGGTACCTAACTTAAATATAAAATTTCAACCACTTAGCTCTTTTCGTTTTTGAGATATTTTGCTCACACACAGACAGACCATGTCGCGAAAACCACTTTGTTGGATTTAGGGGACCTCAAAACGTGTATATCCATCAAAATCTCGACATCCAATTTTTGACATGAATCCAATACTTTCTACATATATACATATATAGATAAGAGAAAGTAATAAATAATAAACTTCCAACTCGTCTTGGATATTTTGCCTGAATAAAAATTTATTTATTTATTTATTGCCGCAAAATGATCAATCAGTTGAAATACTTCTGTCAAAAGTTTTTCCTATTTATTTATTTTTTTTTTAACGGTTAGCCTACCAAATAAAAAAATTTACAATCTTTAATATATATTAATTTATTAATAGGCGGCAGGCAGGCAGTCAGGTGTCCATTTTTATGCTGTTTGCATGATTAATGACAGTGAAATACTTGTTGATATTTGATTAATATAGTAACTGCCGCCGCCGCTGCGGCTATTTGGGCAACTTGATTTCACAAACTGGGTATATTAAAATTGAAGCACCAAAGTATATGAAAAACGATTGAAAATTCATATTTTTTTAGTTAGGTTACTGAGTAGACCTATGTATGGCTCCCCATGAACATGTTTGCGGCCCGCGAGATTCATCACACTTTTACTTAATATAGACCTATTTATTTTATAATGGCTGGTCATTATTTCAAATATTGGAATTGAAAAACAGAATATGAAATACATTTGTATTAGGTATTTCAAAGTTCTAAGTATTTTGTATTTCAAATACTTAGATCAGAGTATTTTTCCCGTTTCAATATTTCAACTTTTTTTTTTAAATTTTGTTGAGATATTCGACTTAAAACCTAACACCCAATTTAACCGAAAATTGTTATAATCACCGTATTATGCATTTGTAAAGATGTGAAATTGTCCCAAGAATTTAATGGCGCCAGGATTCTTATAAAAATGTCAAAAAAATACTAATTTTGTATTTCACATACTTTGTATTTTACCCGGCCCTGTAATAATAATAATAACTCAATCACGTCTATTCTCCAAAAACAGACGTTAAAATTTAAATTATTCAATAAAAAATGCTTTTCTCTAAACCAAGTTTTAACAGCGACGTTAACAATTTATTTTTTGCACCAGATGTTAATGAGCTATGTTTTCTGCTTGTTCGTTTTTTTTGACCCCTCTATAATCTCTTACACATGCGCATTATTAACTTGATATGTTATTTTCAATATAGGCCTATCTGACATACCAGCGTTAAAAAATGCTATTCTCTAAGCACAGTTTTAACAGCGACTTTTACATGTTGCTTTTATTTCATAGCTATCAAAATCATAACCTTACTTTTTAGATTAAAGACGCCATTTTTATGCATTAAATACTACCTTAAAATATTAAAGTCATCACTAGACAAGACATTAACTTTTAACACTATTGACTAAATGTTAATGTTTTTGCTTACAGAATATCAATTTGAGGCAAGGAAGTGTAAAATGAATTTACAGATGTTAAAAGTTAACTTTTTTTCTTAGAGAATAGACCTGATTATATTTCAATTTTGCACCCCAAAAAAATGTCTATTGAGGGTCTAAATCTAATATGGGGATATATAATTTGCGGCCCGCGGAGTTATGATGCATTTAAGTGGCTCGCAAGATCATTTGGGTTGGCCACCCCTGGCTGCTTTATGTAATTATTTTCATTTTCTTGTTAACTCCTTAACAGGTCTACTCTCTAAAAAGAGACGTTAAAATTTTAAATAAACAAATGGGTGTTAAAAAGTAATGTAAGCGTTAAAAAATGCTATTTAAAATCACTTCCTTGCCTCAAATAGCTATCCTGTAAACAAAAACTTTATAGCCAAAGCGTTAACATTTAGTAAATAGTGTTAAAAATTAATGTCATGTCTAGGGTGTGCCTATTTGAAATAAAAGCAACATGTTAACGTCGCTGTTAAAACTTTGTTTAGAGAATAGCATTTTTTAACGCTGATTGTTTTTACATTACTTTTTAACACCCATTTGTTTATTTGAAATTTTAACTTCTGTTTTTAGAGAATAGATCAGAATACATGCCTTTTAATAGCACCAGTGAATTGGCCATTTGGGTTGCATATCTTCCAGTAAACAAAAATGAAATCTGAATCATTCTGATTGAAATTTCAATCATTAATGAAAAATATATCTCTCTCTAGATATCAAGGTGAAAAGTATTACTAAGTATTAAAATGGACAAGTTGAGAGCCGCAGTTTTATTGCCCTCCTCTCCCTCCTTCTTTCAAATAATTAATTCTCTCAATTTTTTTTTTTTTTTTTTTTAACCCACAATCAAATCAAATGGCTCCTGGCCCTTCCTTTTCATCTCTTCTCTTGCTCTATTTAAAAAGAATGCCTTAAGGAAACGGAGATAGATAAATAAATTAAGCCACCATAAAAGGGAATGGAAAATAAATAAAAATAATAATTAGATTTTAATTATAAGCTGCTACTGTGGGTTATATATTATAATCTCTCCCTCTCCCTCCTCTCTCTTTAGATCCTAAATGTCAACTCATTTTTTTAATAATTAAGGTGACATTAAAATTCCTTCTTTTTAAGTGTCATTAAATAGACAGAAAAGTTAATTTTCGATTTGTTATTAATAAAAAAAAAAACAACTTTCTCTTACCTTCAGTAATCGAAAGTTGTGTTACGTGCTTGTCACACCAGATTTTTCGTGTCGAGATATATTTAGTTTCCAATAGCACCTTGGTTAACTTGACCACTTGCAATTCATAAGTAAACAATACTTTCTCTCTATATATATTTCATATATAGGGTAAGAGAAAGTAAAAAAAGTAAAAATTGGTGGTAGGGGGGGGGGGGGGGGGTGGGGAGGGGGGGGAGGTGAAAAAATAATATCAGGGTGTGGGGGTTGTTGAGGGGGGGGGGGGGGGTGGGTTTTTGAGGTGGTCAGGGGGGGAACCCGGGGGGTTGTTGAGTGGGTTTGGGGGGGGGGTTTTTTTAAAAAAGTAATTTTTTTTGGGTTTGAAAAAAAAAGAAAAATTTGTTTTTATTTTATTTAAGGGTTTTTTTTTTAGGGTTGGGGGGGGGGGGGTTGGAAAAAAGGGGAGGTAAAAGGGGAATACTGGTCGCACAGCACACAACTTTTCTTGCCTTCAGTAATCGAAAGTTGTGTTCTGTGCTTGTCACATCAGATTTTTTTGTGTAGAGATATATTTAGTTCCCGACAGTACGGAACATTTGAATTGAGATGTAAAATTTATAAACATGGGAAAATATTTATATTTTGTTACCATGGCAATCATTTCCCCTGAAGTACACAAGAGTAAAGTGGTCTTCAAAAGATTTCATTGGCAAAATGAGAATATACATTTTAAGGAGAATGTAATAAATAATTGATTTTTGAATTTTATTCAAAATAGTTGGAGCGAATTTTGAGAAAATCGAAAAAAACTGAAAAAGTACATCAGTAAAGTACTAATACTCTTTTGCCGATTTTGTATAAAGCTTATCTTCACGCCCTAGGGGAGGGGGGGGGGGGCAAAATGAGAATATACAGAAGAGAAAGAGCATCTAAAAAATAATTGATTTTTGAATTGACTTAAATATGAAAATTTTAACTTCCTAGCTCTTTTCGTTCTTGAGATATTTTGTTCACAGACAGACACACACACACACACACACAGACCATGTCGCGAAAACCGCCTACAATAATTCCTCTCTCTATATATTAACATATATAGAGGTAAGAGAAAGTAAAAAAGTCAATTGATTCAAAATCTCCATAGGCTCTGTGTATTTTAAATGTTGACTGCTAATGCCTGGACCCCCAATAGATATATTTACAAATATCGTTTAAAGTCTTAAATAGCCTAAGTTGCCCAAAAGACGGTGTGAATGTGAGTTTCAATCGAAAAAAATGCGTGAGTGTTAAAAAAAAAATCTGGTGTGACTGGCGCACAGCACACAACTTTCTCTTACCTTCGGTAATCGAAAGTTGTGTACTGTGCTTGTCACACCAGATTTTTTGTGTCGACATGTATTTAGTTTCCGACAGTAGGGTACAATTGAATTCAAGATGTAAAATTTATAAGTATGGGAAAATATTTATATTTTGATACCATGGCAACCATTTCTCCTATCTTTTCTATGGAGTACAAGAGTAAAGTGGTCTTCAGAAGATTTCAATCACAAAATGAGAATATACATTTTATAGAGAATCTAAAAAATAATTGATTTTTGAATTTTAAAAAAAATCGTTGGAGCAAATTTTGAGAAAATCGAAAAAAACTGAAAAAGTGAATCAGTAAAGTGCTAGTACTCTTTGGTCGATTTTGTTCAAAAGCTTCGTGTCACGTCCCATGGGGGTGCCTAACTTAAATATAAAATTTCAACTTCCTAGCTCTTTTCGTTCTTGAGATATTTTGTTCACAGACACACACACACACAGACACACAGACAGACAGACCATGTCGCGAAAACCAGGTTTTTTGGATTCAGGGGACCTCAAAACGTGAAGATCCATCAAAATCTCGACATCGAATTTTTGACATGAATCCAATACTTTCTCTCTATATATATATTACATATATACATAGGTAAGAGAAAGTAAAAATATTGACTGCTTGAAATAAACTATGGATATTTTTCAAAATTTTAATCTCAAATTTGGACATTATATACACAATAGAGAATCCTAAATAAATACAAAAGCATTGGAAAACATTTTTTAAAATGTGTAAAAAGTTCCAAAGGGGACCGGCACCCTTTTAACATGCAAATCCCCATATGGGGATTTAACATTGCCTTTATGGAAGGAAGAGCCGGAAAATGAATTTGAAAAAAATAACATCGATCAATCACGGATTTGTGTACGGCAACTAATGAAAATTAAACTGTCCAATATAAATATAAAAAATATGAATAATTTTGGAGAAAGCAAAGGTCGAGATGTGTGATAGACACGACTTCAAAATATACCCATCATCATCATTTTCTTGAAAATATTTAAGATGATGATTAATTTATTTTTTATTTATTTATTAGGCATATGGCACACCTTCGCTTAAAAATCATTCTCCCCCCCCCCCTCCCCCGCCTCCCCGCCCTTCCCAAAAAAATATAAATAAGATTAAGAGCCGGTTGGTTCATTTCTAGTCAATCTAGCAAATTTATCCGACCGATAGCAAATGATCGATATAATAAACACAAACACGGTTAATCCTCGAGTTAAAAACAAATGAGCTTTTGTTTGAGGCTTCTGTTTCTAATTTCACCCTTTAGTTAAGCCTTGAACCGAACTTTGTTTTTTTTTTTTTTTAATTTTAATTTTCCTATCAAAAGGGATTAACGCCAATCGAGGGGTAGTTATTTAATTAGATGAGAAGCAACCGGCCTATATTATAAGGAATTTCTAAAATAAATTTCTTATTGAATTTCTTAATAAAGTTTTTTTTTAACACTCCACTTTTCTCATTCACACTCACACAGTCTTTTCGGCAATTCAGGCCAGATAAGACTTTTGACGATAACCGTTATTTGAATATATATGTATTTGGAGTCCAGGCATTCTAAAATCATCGGACTGCCTGGGATTCGAACTCGCGACCCTTGGCATACAAGGCAGGCGCGCTACCAAGCCCGAGGGCCTTAATATTGTTAATTAGTAGAAAGGATAGGTTAAATTTTTTTTTCATGAAAAGCAAAGAGCTAAAACCTCCCGGGGATTTATAACTCACCCCCTGCTCTAGTTCTTAAGAAACTTTGCTTTCTTTTCCATGTCAGATTCCTAATTTTTTCTTGCTACAAATTTTATTACTTTTTTCTGATAGCCCCTCAGGTCGCCTAAAGCCATTTGACAGACAATTTCATAACTATTTAAAAAAGGCTTTTATAATTTTTTATCTCCAAAATCTCTGACTCAGTTGAAAGACCTTTAAAATAGTGAGTAAGCTATCCAGCTAATAAGACCATTTTCTTTTACGTTAGTCATTCAGTCAGTTTAATTAGGCGATCACAAAAGGTAGGTCAGAGTAAACATTTAAGAACAATGCTACACATATCAAAAAATGTTTGTCCAATCAACTGATATCAACAAATGATAAAATCCAAAATGAAATAACTTAAAATTATTTAGTGATGGATTCAGAAAAATAACAAGACATTGGCAGCGTTTTGCAAAAAGTAAAGAAATTTTCTTTACGTTTTGCTGTGAGCAGAACCCATGCTGAATGTTGTCGCTGTTTTATAATATCAACCCATTTGATTATTGCCAGCCGGATCTGAAGATGGCCTAGACCGCAGGCTGAAACGTCGGCCGTGAGGGCGAAAATCTTAATACAAGAAAATTTGGCTGCAAACGTCTTGTAATTTTGCTGACTCTATCACAATTAAGCCTACAGCTCTAGTTCTTCAAGAATGTACAATTTTATACCTAAACAGATGACATGGATGCCATTGGGGCTTGGTGTAGGGGTTTGGAACGTCTACCGGTAGCCATCGGTATTTGTATTTAAAAAAAAATATCGTATAAATAAAGAAATAACCCGCTAAATGGCCACTGTAGCCGAAAAGGGTTTAAAAAAACTTGAATTTAATCTTTGTTTAATATTTAGCCAATAACATTCTTCCGCTTTTGTTATTAATCCCATTTCTTAAAATTTTAAAACCCCACCCTGCTTGGTTTGGCCATGATATAGTAAATATTTATTTCTAATATTAATGACTAAATCATGTCCATTAAAAACGTAAATGAGAGAGAGAGAGAGAGACCAATTGATTTGAAATTTGAAAATGATTAGAGCGAGGTCATGTTGTTGTTGTTGTTGTTGTTGTTATACATACTACAACCTCCAAGTCAAAGTGTAAGAGCCCAGAGCGCTTGTCTCACTCACAACACGAGTCGACCTTTCACTAACACGGGCGTTTCTATTGTCAACTCGAAATCTTAATATTCCTGATTAATTTAAGCCTAAATATTTTTTGATGGACGTCCTTGGCCGTGGGCGAAGAGCATTGGCACGCAAGCAGGGATCCATGTTTCACACCTGTGCTTTTAGATTTCCATTATTTAGATTGAAATATGATTCATAAATAATAAATTTAAAGAAGGCGTTAGTGAGTTGAAAGTTTGACAAATCAAATTGAAAATATTTAATTCTCTTTTTCAGTCTTGATTTTTCGAAATTAATTGGTACCTACGTTTTATTGCTCAGGACGGGAAACGAACCTCAGATCTCTAGCCCAAGAGCGGACTCCAGGGGTGTTTTCGGGGGGGGGATTAATCGGTGTCGAGATATATTAATTCCCATAGCACCTTAGTTCCAAACTTGACCACGCGAGTTCCCTACCCCTAATTGTGACATAAGGTTATAGCCTAAGACCATTCCCGATTGATTTGAAATACTCTACTTATTAAAAAAATCTCCATGAGACTTATCGGTTTGGTAGGTTCGGAGAAAATGCGTTACAAACAGACAGTAAAGTACAGTACAGTAATTTGTACTCTTTGGGATTAAAATCTTATTTTCACGCTCCGCAAGAGTATTAACTTAAATATAACATTTCAGCCTCCTAACTAAATTGCTTCATACTTTAAATTGAACCCAGACACACACACACACACACACACACAGTCCATGTAGCGAAAACCACTTTTTTGGATTCAGGGGACCTCAAAACGTGAAGAGCCATCAAAATCTCCACATCGAATCTTTGACATGAATCCAATACTTTCTCTCTCTATATATATATACATAGGTAAGAGAAAGTAAAAATTAATATTTTATAGAACACTAGCCGCGTCGCCCGCCCTGGACCCCGTTTCATCATATATATTAAATTTCAACTTTCCTATTTTTGTCGTCACGGCTTGTGACGTCATAACTTGTAGCCGTCACGGCTTGTAACGCGACATGCTGATAGAGAAACGAAAAAATTTGTGTCGATCAAAATTTATTTATTTTATTACTTTCTCTTACCTATGTATATATGTAATATATATATAGAGAGAAAAAGTATTGGATTCATGTCAAAAATTAGATGTCGAGATTTTGATGGATATACACGTTTTGAGGTCCCCTGAATCCAAAAAAAGTGGTCTGTCTGTCTGTGTTCAATTTAAAGCATGAAGAAATTGAGCTATGAGGTTGAAATTTTATATTTAAGTTAGGCACCCCCTAGGGCGTGAAAACAAGCTTTTAAACAAAATCTGCCAAAGAATATTAATACTTTACTGATGCAATTTTTCAGTTTTTTTTTTCGATTTTTTCAAAATTCGCTCTAACGATTTTGATTAATTCAAAATCAATTATTTTTTAGATGCTCTTTCAAATGTATATTTTTATTTTGCTCTCAAAATTGTTTAAAGCACACTTTACTCTTGTACCTCATAGGGAAGATAAGAGAAATGGTTGCCATGGTATCAAAATATAAACGCCTATGCCCCGGAAAGGCGGAGATCCTGGGTTCGATTCCCGGGGGCCATGGGATGTTTGGCCTCACCAATAAAAACACAGTCTTGTTAAATAATATTACACGTTTAAATTTAATCCTGGCAATAGGAGTTTTAAATTCATGACAGGCGGTAACTAAAATTAAGATGAGGGAAAAAAGCCTATTCTCAAAGGGGGCGGTGAGCAAAATAAGGTTTAGGGGGATGAAAAAAGTATCATTGGATAAGTGAGAATCTTCGTCGACACGTCTGTCTCATATAAGAGGACATAAAAATATATATTTTTTTCTATAGGCCTATTAAAATCATTATAAATATTAATATTTGATCGATTTAACCTCAATTTAAAAGCACCCTCGGCCCCCTTTTTCAATTCCGGAAGGGCTAACTAACATCGTTCCCAATAATCATAAAACTATTATTAACATCATAAATATGATTTACGAACATGTATATAAATTTTAAAGTCGTTTATCAATTAGAATATTAAAAGTCTATTTAACAGATTGTTACCTTCCTATTAGTAGTTCGTTATCTATCAAATTGATATGAATAAATTTATTATAAACAAGACATAATAAATTGAAAAATGACGTCAAAATTCCAAAGGTTTTTATATGCTTTTGTCTCTGGTAGAATAATAGGGTGTGTGTGTGTGTGTGTGTGTGTGTGTGTGTGTCTGTAGATAGTTATAATAAAATTTGTTTTGTTGCTGCTTGTTGATAGTTTTTTTAAGGCCAAGTCTTTAAAATTTAATTATCGCAATAATTTGTTGATTGATGAAATCTAGTAGAAATTTGATCAGTTTTTCAAGAGGGACTAAATTTAATTTTATTTATGAAATAGCGACACACATTAAAACAATACAATACAAAAATTACACTGATCGACAAAAATAAAGTTTTTTTTTCTTTCAAAGAATAAAGAGATTCTAGAAGTACTTTTCATGCTGATTTCAAGTATCATTTCAGTTTTGCCTTATCAGGAACAGTTTTAGAGATATAGAGAAAAATAAATTTTAATAGAAAATGTGCTCTAAACGGGCTCTTATTTTGAAATTTCAAGATTTTTTTATGACGACACCCATTAAAAATATGCAGATAGTTTTATTACATATAAAATTTCAGCCCAATAATTTAGTCGTGGAGTAAAAGGCTTAAAATTTAGAAAAATCGAGTTTTTTAAGTTTAAAAAAAAAATCTTGAAAATGTAAAATAAGAACATTTTCTTTTAAATTTTCTCTATATCTCTAAAACTGTGCCTGATAGAAAAATATTTACTGCATATCTGAATTCAGTATAAAAAAATGAACTAGATTTGACTAGAATTTAAGAAAATTTAAGAAAATTTTGCGTTTTTTTTTTACTTTCTCTTACCTATGTATATATGTAATATATATATAGAGAGAAAGTATTGGTTTCATGTCAAAAATTCGATGTCGAGATTTTGATGGATCTTCACGTTTTGAGGTCCCCTGAATCCAAAAAAGTGGTTTTCGCGACATGGTCTGTCTGTGGGTGGGTGGGTGGGTGTGTGTTCAATTTTAAGGATGAAGGAATTGAGCTATGAGGCTGAAATTTTATATTTAAGTTAAACACCCCCGGGACCGGAAAAATAAGCTTTTAATCAAAATCGGCCAAAGATTACTAGTACTTTACTGATGCACTTTTTCAGTTTTTTTCGATTTTCTCAAAATTTGCTCCAACGATTTTTTTTAAAATTCAAAAATCAATTATTTTTCAGATGCTCTTTCAAATGTATATTCTCATTTTGCAATTGAAATCTTCTGAAGACCACTTTACTCTTGTATTTCATAGGGAAGATAGGAGAAATGGTTGCCATAGTAACAAAATATAAATATTTTCCCATACTTATAAATTTTGCATCTGAATTCATATGTTCCATACTGTCGGGAACTAAATATATGTAGACACAAAAATCTGGTGTGACAAGCACAGTACACAACTTTCGATTACCGAAGGTAAGAGAAAGTTGTGTGCTGTGCGCCAGTCACACCAGATTTTTTTTTCTTGCAATTTGATAATTTTATCAAATTTTCAAGATTATACAGTATTATTTTTAATAAAAAGAAATTAACAACTTCATTTAAATAAGGAGCATGTGACGTCAATAGGCAAAAACAGCTTTAAGGTTGTTCGGTCATTAAAGCACTTTATTAGATTAAAAAAGTTAATTTTTTAATATGTTATTAATCACTATTAAATACGTATAAAATAAAATTTTGAAGCAGATCTGACGCAGGGTTATCGTGTAATTAATTTTAAAAAAATTGAAATTTAACATGTAGTCTATGGGGAATGTCGACGAAACGCACACATATCGAATTATATAGCCTCCTCTGCATCTGATACAAAAACAAAAAAACTTACATTTTATCAATTCACTTCCGAGGAATACGTTAAAAATAAAATCAAAAGTTTCTGCAGAAATCTTTTAAAGATATTTTAACAAGAAAGTCAAAAAATTCTCTAAAATGACAGTCCACCAATATTTAAAAATGAGACTCAGACCAGTCTGGCAACGTCGCATAAAATAATACTCTTTTCTCGCTGTCAGTTACATTTTTTTCCATTTTACGATATTTTTTCTCGCAAATCGTCCATTGAGTTTAAACTTATTTGCATTAATCATTGCTCAAGGTGTACACCATTGAGATGCAGATAGAGTTGTTATATATAAACATATACAAAATTATATAAAAAATACAATAATTGTACATAAGGTGTCATATGCTCATCACTCAACACCGCCAAGTCTCAAATGTATATGAGACATTTGAGACTTGGCAATTGAAATTTTTTTTTGTAAACTCTCAAGTCTAATAGTCTAGTTTCTTTTTTTTTAAAGTAAGTTTAGACGGCCACTGCTGCACTCCCTTAAATGATACTAGCTGATATTTAGTTGTGATTCCACTTTGAAAATGATGACCGAATGCATATAAAGAGTGCATTTTTCCAATAAAACAAATTTGAAACACATCACAAAATTCGTTAATTTATTTGCTTTAGTCATCAGATTTGATTTTTGAGATCTAAATTAAGAATTCTAGAGAGACTTTTTGGTCAATTCGCACATCTTCCAGACAGAGAATGTCACCAAATTTGGTGAGCGATCTTCAGGACTCAAAAAAAAAAAAAAAAGAGAGAGAGGGAGAGAAAGAGAAGAAAATGGGTGGAAAAGCCGGTCTGCCGGCCACCAGCCTCCAACCAGGTGGGGGAAATGAATGTTGAATGCTAAGAGAGCAAGAGAGCTGCTGCGAGGTCGATCTAGTTTGTCTCTCTCCTGGCGACATGCCTTGCTGGGTTCGTTGTTGGGTTTGAACCTCACCTCTCTCAAGGGAGGGGCACCTGACCAACGCAAGGTTACAACAACATTCGTCGTTAATTAATTATACATATCGGGGGGGGGGGATGAGTTAAATGAGTTTTAAATCACATTAATTAGAAATTGCTTAGGTGATGATGATAATGATGATGATGACTGGGCGCGAGTTGAGTGAAGCAAATTATTCAAAGCGAAAAGAATTATTTAAATCCATTCATAAAACAACAACAACAACACGACCTTTTACTTTGTTGTTTGTAAACACCGGTTCCTTTGTTCGTTCCATTCAAGTTTCGTTTTATTGTAGAATATTAATCTTTTTTTTTTTTATTTACCTTACTTTTTGATCTAGAAAATTGTGCGTAGGTTGCTGCTGCTATTATTGGGCAATAGAGGTTTTAGACAGGTCAAAGGCAAAGTGAAATTATTCTATTGAAGGTGCGTATGCGTACAGGGCGGGCAACCGAACGCGACAAAAAAATATTCCCAATTAATTTGTAGATAAAAAAAAAACAAAGATTTGTAAATGCTAGATTAACAAATACCAAAAGGAACTCATTATATATTTTAATATAGACCTTCTTATTATTATTTGAAATTCCTATCGGGTTCCCCGTTTATTTACCCGAGGTGCTTTCGTGCACGGAGACACACACCTCAAACCCAACCGGTCTCTGGCCGTAGCCATCTACCGGCACCTCGTGAAGTTACGTTTTATTTCTTATCTCTAAATCCTCCTCCTTCTTTCGTCTTTAGCTAGTGAACTAATCCTTATTTCTGGTTCCTTTTATCCAACCTCTTCTATGCTAGGGAGGATGTCCTAGTTTGAGGAGGGACTCCCTCAGCACCGGACCTCTTCCTCAGGACTGAGCAGGTGTTATAATTGACCCCTGCTCATTCCTGAGGAAGGGGGCGATTAGAACCCGAAACGTCGACGAGCAGATTGAAATAAATTTGTGTTTTATTTCTAATCCTGGCTGCCTACCCAGCATCGATAATAGACACAGTCTCCAGCCAAAGAAAATATTATCTTTATTCATAAACGCAAGAAAAGAAAATCTGTGATATTTTATTAAGATAGAAGCATTGCTCTAGTTTCTATAATAATAATAATAATAATAGAAGTTATGAAATATGTATTCGCCGTTCAAGAAAGAACTAACTTATTTGAAAAAAAAAAAAAAAATTGCTCCAGGTGAAAAAAAAAAATTCTTTTAATCGATTGCGCAAAGAATGGAATTTCAAATGAATGAATGAATGAAGAATTTTTTTTTTTTTAATAATTCTAAAAGGAAAAGATAACAATCCCTCCCGATTAAATGATTTATGATTTAATTCGGAAGATGAATGAACGTCTGTCTGTCTGTCTGTCTGTCCGTGCACCTGAAACTCTCGGGAGGGAGGGAGTAGTAGTCAAGGTGTAGAGGCACCTGCAGGTCGTCAAGGTGTCCTAGAAGGTCGCCTTTGAGAGCGAATGACTACCTGTCTGCCACTGCCCCTCCCTAAGAAGAAAATAAAATTAAAAAAAAAAAAAAAAAAGAAATAAACCCACGCCCATTGCGCAAACCCATGCAAGCCCCCCCCCCCCCCCCCCCCGCTGCTGCTCTCGTTTTGAGATTTTAATTTATTACAAACAATGATGCACTCAATCAAGATGCCAGGAGAAATGTTGCAATGCCAAGGGTGGGTTGAACTTGTTATAGATCTGAGGTGGCCATCACAAGTCAACAACAACAACAACAACAAAAAGTTGCTCATTCCCGTGTTTTTTTTATTCTAATTGTGAATAAATATGCGAACTTCTTCTTCTAGGCTCTCTGAGATTTTGATCTTGCGTTTAAAGCGCCGCTGTATTTTGCCTACTGACGTCATATGCTCCTTATTTAAATGAAATTGTTAATTTCTTTTTATTAAATATAATATAATCATGAAAATTTGATAATATTATCAAATTGCAAGAAAAAAGCCCCCGCCCGCGATGCGGGGTCGGCCTCACTCTTTTTCTAAACCCCTATCATGCGTTTTGCGACAGGAAGAAATAGAACTGGCCGGCCCGTCGCACGGTCTGTTGAAAAGAGGAAGGAAGAGACTGACATACAAAGAACAGAAGGACTGCCTGCCCCAGCTCAGGTTGCTCGTGGTCGCTATCCATGTACCCACAAGATGTGGGCCTCAAAGCGAACTTAACAGATTAATTAAATAAATGAAAAATAGGCAATGATGTTGGGAATTTCTCCGGTCTTCTTAATCTTCTCTAGGAGATATCTGGTTTGATGGGGGCTCACTGGTGTAGTGGGTTTGAATGTTGGCCTCTACAAAGGTGATCCGTGAATAAAAATATTTATTTAATGTAAACAAATCCTCAATCACTACCTCCTATCCCAAACGTCGCGGGTTCGGACCCTAGGCAGTCCGATTATTTTAATTAAGCCATTTGGATACCAGATGACTTAAATAAAAATGCCTGGACCCCCAATAGATATTTTCATGAAATAACGTTTATCGTCAGAGTCTTATATGGCCTAAGCTGCCGAAAAGACTGTGTGAATGTGAATGTGTGTGTGAGTGTGAATGAGAAAAAAGTGTGAAGGTTTAAAAAAAAATCCTCAGTCAGGCACTGGATTGGAATAGTGGATCTCACCACAATAGCCCCCAGACAACTCTACGAGGAGCAAGGGCGGATACAGAGGGGGCAAAGGAGGTAATTACCCCCCCCCCCCCGAGATTTAAAAAAAAAAAAAAATTTTAAATTAATACTTAAAAATTTGATTTGTATTTATATTCTGGCACACAAGTACAGAATGCGCCTTTAAATTACCGAAATTAAGAAAAAATAGTGTGCTGTGCGACGAGTCACACCTCTGGACCCGCCCTTGACGAGGAGAGGGAGTTGCTGTGACATCCCGTCTTGTGGAAGGGACATCTACCGCAAGGAAATTGGGTTTCCTATTCAAAACGAAGCGTTACTTTTCCTCCCAACAACTCCTAATCCTCTATAAAGCCCAAATTCGGCCGTGTCTTGAATATTGTTCCCACCTTTGGCGAGGGGCGTCAAAAGACGCTCTCTCCTCCTTGGAAGCCATACAGAGGCGTGCAATTAGACTGATAGGTGATTCTACCCTTACTGCATCCCTACAGTCACTAGATCATAGAAGAAGAGTATCTTCACTATCTCTCTTCTACAGGTATTACCATGGTCAATGCTCTGCGGAATTAAAATCAATTATCCCACCCAATGCAACATATTCACGGAACACAAGAGAGGCATCTTCCCAGCATCCCTATGCTGTTCAGATCACGACTAACAGAACAAAACAATTTCATTCTTCCTTTGTCCCCATGACCTCCCGTGATTGGAACAAGCTCCCTGCGTCTATCTTCCCCAAAACCTACAATCTTCAGACTTTCAAGTCTAACCTCAACAGGCATCTTCTCAGTTCCCGCAGTTGAGTTTCCCCTTTATGCTTCTCCTTTTGTTTTTATTTTCTTCCTGGCTGCATGTGACTATTGGTCATTATAGGTCTTCGGACCTTATGCACCCATTCCAAAAAAAAAAAAAAAAAAAAAAAAAATTAAGGTGCGCGTCTCGGGGTGCTAATTTTGGGACTTTCCAGCTGCTACAATTTTGAAGCTATCGACTTCAAATTTTTTAAATTAAAGCTATTTAAAATATCTACAACTTATAGAAGCCCTTTTTTTGATTTTCGAAAAAACAATTTTTTTTTTAGATTAATCGCATTAAATAAAAGATATTTTAAAAAAAGGAGCTCTATAAGTTGTAGATAATTAAATTAGTAATCATTGTGTTAAAGAATAATTAATTTTTTGCCTTTAATTAATTAGCTGGAAAGTCTAGAATTAAATGCAACAAGTTACGTGTTTTCCTATGGGGAACACTAACGCCATCTGGTGCCGCCTCGAGTCAATCGTGCTTTAACGGTTTTTCGAGACGCGCACCTTAAGAAGGTCCCTCTCAGTGATGCATTCTTTGAAAGGAGTCGGTGCTGAGGGAGTCCCTCCTCAAACTAGGACATCCTCCAGCATAGAAGAGATTGGATAAAAGGAAGCAGAAATAAGGATTAGTTCTAGCTAGAGAGGAGTTAGAGATAGCAAATGCTGTAACTTCACGGGGTGCCGGTAGATGGCTAGTGCCAGAGGCCGGTTGGGTTAGAGGTGTGTGTCTTCGTGCGCGAAAGCACCTCGTTTAAATAAACGGGGATCCCGATAGGAATCTCAAATAAAAATAATAATAATCTGATTTGATCCTAAAGCATGTTTGTTCCTCTTAAATACTCCGCTATTATATAACAATCCGTATTTCGGCATTTCTCAAAGAATTCTTGGATATTTTGAATAAAATTTATAAACCTAATGAAAGTAAAAGAAAAAAAAAATGTATTTAATAATTCGCTCTAATGGACATTTATTTAAAAGCATGTCTTTATCAGTGGACGTCGTACAGTCAGATTAAACATAGGCTTGTATTTTATTTATTTAATTTGTCTTTTTTGGCTGTCTTCCATCATTTTTTGGAGATTCAAGTTCTAGTCCCCCCCCCCCCCCTCCCTCCCCCATTTCACACAACTATTTATTAACTTAGTAAATAAAAAGTGATGTTTTCAGCAAATCGAAAAAACCTGTTGCTATTTATTTCATTTATTAACAAGTGGACATATACAAATGATATCTTGTTAGAAAATTTGCGTTTTCTACCGTTTCGCTAGTTAACCTTGTCTTTATGGCTCCTTGCTTGTTTTCTTCTTTGTGCACATCTCATGGCGGCTTTTTTATTTTACTACTGGCGTTATGCGGAATTTTCTTTCTTTTTTTTTTTTTAAAGATCTTTTTCGGCATCAAAGACCATTTAGACCAGTCAATGTTTGAGAAGATGAAATCGGAATATGTTTAGTTAGCTAAGCACAGCTGATTTTTAGCCAGAATATTTTACCGGGGTGAAGGGGTTGACAAAATTGATAAACACATTTCTTATAACTAGAGCCCGGATTCCTATGCAATTGCATATTCTATTGGTTTATTTTTTTTTGCATATTTGGTGAATATTGCATAAAGTTGCATTTTTAAAACTTTTTGCACTTTTTTTAAACATATTTCGGCAAAAGTTTTATAAGAGCAGCGTTTTCTAAACAGTGAGGGCGCGCTTCCCTAGGGGGCCACAGGGAGCAATTTTTCTAATGATTGCTAAAGTTAGGGAAGTGGGGAAGGTTTTACGTGAAACATATTTATAATTGAATTGGATGGAAATCTTTAATATACGTGTGGTTTCACAGGTTTTTACTTTCTCTTACCCTATATATGAAATATATATAGAGAGAAAGTATTGTTTAATAGAAACATTTAGATTTCTAGCTTGATATATTTCTTTTTATTTTTGCCTTAGTTTGTATTAATACGAGGGCAGGTCAATAAGTCCGTGACTTTTTGAATTCCCCCGCCTCTTAACCGAAATGGCAACACTGCTCCTGTCAGCAGGCTACTATCAGCTGACTCCTGTCGAAATTTGAGCCAGCTGGGTCTTTTTGTTCCATTAATAGCATGATTTGAGACTACAAACGCAATCGTGTGACAACTTTGCATGAGTATTTGGCATTGTTTAACCGCAATCTGGACGAGTTTTTGCACCCTTTCGTAGCCGTGGATGTCACGTCGTTCCACCGAAACACACCAGAGACCAAACAGCAGTCAAAACAGTGGGTTTTTCGGGGTGAATCGGCACCAAAGAAGGCCAAGGTGCGTTTGTCAGCCAATAAAGTCATGGCGACCGTTTTTTGGGATGCACGCGTTATAATCCACATTGACTCCAATTCCATCAGGACAATGCAAGGGTGTACACGTGCAATTTCCATGGCAAAAATCCATGAATTGGGATACGAATTGCTCCCTCAGCCCTATTCTCCGGATTTAGTCCCGAGGGACTATTTCTTGTTTCCAAACCTGAAAAAATTAGATTTGACACCAACGATGAAATCATCTCAATTTTGATGCCCTCGACAAATCTTATTTTTTGGAAGGGATAAAAAAAAAAATTACATTGGACAAAGTGTATAGAGCTAAAAGGAGACTACGTTGAAAAATAAAAAAAATTTTATCCAAAAACCTGTCACGGACTTAGTGACTTGCCCTGGTAAATTTTTGAGGAATAAAAAAAAAATAAAATAAAATAAACTAGAAGTCATGCTATGTGAGGAATGTTCGCACCAACAGTAGTATATCAGGAGTTGCCAAGAGCCCCTTTAAGTTCGAGGTAAACATAACTTTTCTCCTGATGAAGGCCGAAACGTCGACAATTGTATTAAAAAAGGGAAAAAAGAAATATTGTATATTTTCTTTAATTGCTTTCGATATAGGTAAGAGAAAGTAAAAATACGACAAAACCGTAAATCTCTTGAATTCCCGTCATCCCTCTCTTCTTGATTGACAAATCAAATTATTTAAGTGGGCTCAGGAGCGACGTCTAAACGTACTTAAAAAAAAAAAAAAAAAAAAAAACAGACTATTATAAGAGATTTTTTAATGCGGTTTTTTTTGAATGATTTAAATTCATAAGAGATTATTGGGACATCGAGCTATAATTGTTTTAATGACTTATTAAAAAATTATCGTAATTAATTCTTTTGTTAACAAGCAAAAACAAAAAAACAATCTGTCCAGTAATCTTTAATTTTTTTTAAAATTTAAAAATGAATTTATTGTTATTATTAATCACATATTAATTAAGAAATTTTTAAAATAAGCTTAGATGATTTATTTAAAAATCAACTGTCAAATTAGTTCAGCATTCTTGCTATAGATGGCAGGCTAGTCTAACAGACGATATAATAATCTGGTCTATATTTATATATTTTAATGCTTTTATAAAAGATACATAATATATAATAACATTTATAAAAGTATTTATTGTTAAAAGATCAATGAAAATCAATAAAATGCATTAAATATAATTAGCTACCATTCTGACATCTCTTGGCATATTTTTGAATTCCTTGATTTTTTTTGGCATACTTTTTGTATGACACACTACGCCATCTTATCGGGAAAAACATGCGTAACACCTTCGCTCCTATTCCGCCTTAACTTCCAGGTTATTCTTAAAACCAAATGAAAATTTTGTAAGTTTTGTTAATACAAAATGATGATGTGTTGTTGAAGTTATGTTAATTGAAGTGGATCAGTTGGAATGGAAAGAAAGGGCTTTAATAAGAGAGTGAGAGAGAGAGAGGAGAGAGGCTGGTTGCTCCCTGGAGTTGTGTTGTGTGGACCCTGAGAGGTCAGCATCTGACCTTCGTCTTGGTCTTGGTCTTCATCTTTGGTCGCTCCCGATTCGCTCCGCTGGCGGCGTGACTTCCTCACCTGCCGACCGGACCCCTCTCTC
>JAKCPI010003296.1:0-10300 GCA_023213315.1 Euborellia annulipes
TTATTTATTTCAACAATATTTACAAAAAAAATATTTTCAACCTCTTCACAGATTACTCCAATTATGAAGAGTGTGTTTGGAATTGTTTATTCCTTTATCTTTTACAAAGTTTAAGCAAGTTCAAGCGAAGGTTCAGAGGTTCTCCCGTCTGTTAAACTCGCCTATCATCTTAAATATTGGTGATCTCTCTAAAATTTGCGTTCTTGACTTACCCTGGTAGAGGAGTGACCGCTTTCGCGAGTTGAACGCCGGGACCCTAAAACCAATTTTAGCGAGTAACTGGCTGCAGTCCCAGCGTCCATCAAGCAACTTGCCCAGGTTACCGAAAGATTCGTCAGCTCTTCTTTCAGAGAGACTCCTCAAATCGAACAACCCAAGCAAGTCGGTGTATCTAATACAATGGTCATAATGACCAGTAGCCCTAAAGTATAGATATCTCAGGAATTTTCTCTGGACTTTTTCCAGAGCGTCTACCTGTAGAGCTGAAATCGGGCTCCACACCAGGGGAACATACTCTATGTGAGGCCTGACAAGTGAACAATATAGATTTTTAATTGTTGAGACATTATCAAAAGACTTGGAGTTCCTTTTGATGAACCCAATCATTTTATAAGCCTTGTTGATAATTGTCTCAATCTGTTCTCCGAAACATAGTTTTCTGTCCATTATAACTCCTAAATCTTTTATTTTTTCAACCCTAGGGAGTTCGTTGTCATTTATTTCGTATTTATACAGAAACGTTGACCTTTTTTTACAAAAACTGATTGCCGAACATTTGTTTGCATTCATCGACAAGTTATTTGTTTTGCACCACTCAGATATCCTGTTCAAGTTATCCTGTAGAGTTAGACAATCAGAGATATCACCAATTGTATTATATATTTTAAGATCATCCGCATATAGGAGAAACTCTGAACCTTTGATGTGATTACAAATATCGTTTACAAATATAATGAAGAGTAAAGGACCCAAGTTAGAACCTTGAGGCACACCAGAGGTTGCAACGAACTCAGAAGAGATTCCATCCTTGAAAATAACAGATTGTTTTCTATTGTAAAGATACGATTTAAAATATCTGACCAGTGAGCTAGATAAACCATAATATGACAATTTTTTCAATAAGAGCTTATGATCAACTGAATCAAACGCTCTGGATATATCCATGTACACAGAGTCAACCTGAAGGGCCCCGTCACGACCCTCGGCAATGTAATCCACATACAATGCAAGATTAGTGAAGACAGATTTTTTGGGTAAGAATCCGTGTTGGTGGTCAGAGAGATATTTTCGAATATAGTTTAAGGTATATTTATATATTATACTTTCAATCAACTTAGCGGGTATAGATATTAAGGCAATGGGGCGATAATTTGAAATTAATCTTGGATCCCCTTTTTTATGAATAGGTTTTATGTATGTTTTTTTTTCCAGAAATCTGGAAAACAATTTGTTTTCAAGCTTAAGTTAAAAAGAAAGTATAATGGATCAATTAGTAGTTGAGAGCATCCTTTAAAGATATAAGGGGTATACCGTCAGGTCCTATTGACCTTTTTGACTTCAATTTAATAATTGCGAAATATATATCTTCTCTGGAAATTTCATCTATCTTCAAAAAATCATTGCACATGCCGTCGATCAAGTAGTCGTTTCGGGGACCAGAGAGACCAGTGCACAAAGAGGCAAAGTGACCGGCAAACGCGTCGGACACCTGTTTGGAGTCAGAAATATTTTTTTCATCAACAATAAAGTAATCAGACACCACTCTGCCAGTCCTTCTACCATTAATAAAATTCCAAAATGTTTTAGGGTCATGGCTTATATTTTGTTCAATTTTTTTAACATAATTTTTATATAAACCTCTACCTTCAAGATGAACCTCTCTTCTGAGTTTTACATACCGCTTACGAAATTTTAATTTGCCAGTTTTACAGAATTTAGTTCTATTTTTGTGTTTTAATTTTATTTTAGTAATAAGCCTCTGATTGTACCATGGAGGATATATATTTTTAGTCCTCTTTTTTACAGGAATACTGGCTTTAAGAGCAGAATACAATAAATTATTGAATAGGTTTACAGCTTCGTTTATCTCCGTTTCACTATATAATGCCCTCCAATCAGTATTTCTAAGAAGATTATAAAGTAGAATATAATTTCCTTTTTTAAAATTTAAATTTTTAACAGAATCGGTGGTAGGTTTGGAATAATTAAGTTTATTTAATTTTAAATTATTTAGAATCACAGTGAGAGGAGGATGATAATCGTCAACTCTAGACAAAGAAAATTCTGCCCTATTTACAATGAGTTCTACATAGTTGGTCAAGATCAAGTCTAGAGTTTTTCCATCCTTATTTAGTATGTCATTTTTTGAATATAATTGGTTAAATTCTAAAAAACATTTTAAACGACTACAATTAGAACCTAAGCCATATGTGGCAAACTGTGAGCCATATATTTGTAAATTAAAATCACCCAATATGATCAATTTAGCGCATGTTTCAAAATTGTATCTTTCATAATTATCATAAAATTTCTCATAGATATCAGGTGGAGAGTTGGGAGGAAAGTAGCAGGTTGCTAAGTAAATAATAGTTCCCTTGTGATCATTGAGTTTAATACAAATACTATTTGTACACTCCAATGTAAGAATCCGTTCATACGAAAAACACAATTTAGGTACATTAAGCGCAATAAGTACACCCCCACCTCGAGTTTTTAGGGTTTCAGAAGGATTGCGATCATTTCTAAAAATTTTATAGTTATTAGGAAAAAGTTCAGAATTTTGAATATCTTTATGAAGCCACGTTTCAGTTAAACATATTACCTCGGGCAATTCAGCTTGACATTGCAAGTAAAATTCTTCGCATTTTGTGCGCAGTCCTCTTACATTCTGGTAATATATCTCTAGGTGTCGCTGCGTTGATCCTCTTGATGATGGTCGTTTTTTGAGTTGTGGTCAATCAGCTTTCCAACGAAGTTTTTGATTAGAATGCCCTCTGGCCAAACATCTTCGTGATGCACTTTGACATAATCATCAGCATTTATAGAGAGATGGAAGGATGAATATGTTAGATATTTGGTTTTTAGTTTGGTGCATTTCGCATTTTTAATTTTTAAATTATTTAGAAGAAAGGACTCTATTTCAATCGTAGTTGTCGAAGGGTCTAACCTGGATATAAATAGTTCCTTTTTTTTAATTTTTTTGGCAGGCTTGAGGGCAGTAGATTTCATGCACCCTTGTAGGGCCTGGGTAAATTTATTTTTCTTTTTTTTGTGCGTGACTAATTTAAAACCCTCTTGATCAGTGTTTTCTTCAGAAATTTTATCAGCATCTGAAACCGATTCACTGTGTGAGGGTTTAGATAAAGCAGAGTCGTTTGTAGAATAAGATGTTGTGGGTTGAACAACATTTTCAGAAGAAGGATTCGCCAATGGAGAATTGTTCGATTTGTTTGATCGAGCAATGCCTGCATAAGTTTTTGCTCCTAATTTTAATTTAGCATCGATGGTGTTGTTTGTACGCCCTTCAGCCGGGAGTTGCTTTTTGTTTTCAAATAAGAGCAGTTTTTTCATGCTGACAATCTCATTCTTCAGTTCTCTATTTTCAGCTCGAATATATATTAATTCATATAACCAAGTATTTATTAATTTAAATAAGCGAAAAAATGTAGGTACCGCCGGGATTTGCACCACGGATCTTGTCGATTTACGCTCAACATGCCCTACTGTTGGACCACAGTACGCACTCGCTTATTTAAATTATGATAGATCGCTGATTTCAGTCTACTAGAGAAACGCCGCTCAAACCCTCACACAGTGAATCGGTTTCAGATGCTGATAAAATTTCTGAAGAAAACACTGATCAAGAGGGTTTTAAATTAGTCACGCACAAAAAAAAGAAAAATAAATTTACCCAGGCCCTACAAGGGTGCATGAAATCTACTGCCCTCAAGCCTGCCAAAAAAATTAAAAAAAAGGAACTATTTATATCCAGGTTAGACCCTTCGACAACTACGATTGAAATAGAGTCCTTTCTTCTAAATAATTTAAAAATTAAAAATGCGAAATGCACCAAACTAAAAACCAAATATCTAACATATTCATCCTTCCATCTCTCTATAAATGCTGATGATTATGTCAAAGTGCATCACGAAGATGTTTGGCCAGAGGGCATTCTAATCAAAAACTTCGTTGGAAAGCTGATTGACCACAACTCAAAAAACGACCATCATCAAGAGGATCAACGCAGCGACACCTAGAGATATATTACCAGAATGTAAGAGGACTGCGCACAAAATGCGAAGAATTTTACTTGCAATGTCAAGCTGAATTGCCCGAGGTAATATGTTTAACTGAAACGTGGCTTCATAAAGATATTCAAAATTCTGAACTTTTTCCTAATAACTATAAAATTTTTAGAAATGATCGCAATCCTTCTGAAACCCTAAAAACTCGAGGTGGGGGTGTACTTATTGCGCTTAATGTACCTAAATTGTGTTTTTCGTATGAACGGATTCTTACATTGGAGTGTACAAATAGTATTTGTATTAAACTCAATGATCACAAGGGAACTATTATTTACTTAGCAACCTGCTACTTTCCTCCCAACTCTCCACCTGATATCTATGAGAAATTTTATGATAATTATGAAAGATACAATTTTGAAACATGCGCTAAATTGATCATATTGGGTGATTTTAATTTACAAATATATGGCTCACAGTTTGCCACATATGGCTTAGGTTCTAATTGTAGTCGTTTAAAATGTTTTTTAGAATTTAACCAATTATATTCAAAAAATGACATACTAAATAAGGATGGAAAAACTCTAGACTTGATCTTGACCAACTATGTAGAACTCATTGTAAATAGGGCAGAATTTTCTTTGTCTAGAGTTGACGATTATCATCCTCCTCTCACTGTGATTCTAAATAATTTAAAATTAAATAAACTTAATTATTCCAAACCTAATGAAATTAAAAAAAAAAAAAATGTATTTATTCATTCGCTCTAATGGGCATTTATTTAAAAGCATGTCTTTATCAGTGGACGTCGTACAGTCAGATTAAACATAGGCTTGTATTTTATTTATTTAATTTGTCTTTTTTGGCTGTCTTCCATCATTTTTTGGAAATTCAAGTTCTAGTCCCCCTCCCCTCCCTCCCCCATTTCACACAACTATTTATTAACTTAGTAAATAAAAAGTGATGTTTTCAGCAAATCGAAAAAACCTGTTGCTATTTATTTCATTTATTAACAAGTGGACATATACAAATGATATCTTGTTAGAAAATTTGCGTTTTCTACCGTTTCGCTAGTTAACCTTGTCTTTATGGCTTCTTGCTTGTTTTCTTCTTTGTGCACATCTCATGGCGGCTTTTTTATTTTACTACTGGCCTTATGCGGAATTTTCTTTCTTTTTTTTAAAGATCTTTTTCGGCATCAAAGACCATTTAGACCAGTCAATGTTTGAGAAGATGAAATCGGAATATGTTTAGTTAGCTAAGTACAGCTGATTTTTAGCCAGAATATTTTACCGGGGGTGGAGGAGGGGTTTTTGAAGGGGATTTTTTTAACAAAATTGATAAACATATTTCTTATAACTAGAGCCCGGATTCCTATGCAATTGCATATTCTATTGTTTCAAAATTTTTTTTGCATATTTTTGCATATTTGGTGAATATTGCATAAAGGTTTTAAAACTTTTGGCACTTTTTTTAAACATATTTCGGCAAAAGTTTTATTAGAGCAGCGTTTTCTAAACAGTGAGGGCGCGCTTCCCTAGGGGGCCACAGTGAGCAATTTTTCTAATGATTGCTAAAGTTAGGGAAGTGGGGGAAGGTTTTACGTGAAACATATTTATAATTGAATTGGATGGAAATCTTTAATATACGTGTGGTTTCACAGGTTTTTACTTTCTCTTACCCTATATATGAAATATATATAGAGAGAAAGTATTGTTTAATAGAAACATTTAGATTTCTAGCTTGATATATTTCTTTTTATTTTTGCCTTAGTTTGTATTAATACGAGGGCAGGTCGATAGACTTTATGAATTCCCCGCCTTTTAACCGAAATGGCAACACTGCTCCTGTCAGCAGGCTACTATCAGCTGACTCCTGTCGAAATTTGAGCCAGCTGGGTCATTTTGTTCCATTAATAGCTTGATTTGAGACTACAAACGCAATCGAGCAATCGAGTGACAACTTTGCATGAGTATTTGGCATTGTTTAACCGCAATATGGACGAGTTTTTGCACCCTTTCGTAGCCGTGGATGTCACGTGGTTCCACTGAAACACACCAGAGACCAAACAGCAGTCAAAACAGTGGGTTTTTCGGGGTGAATCGGCACCAAAGAAGGCCAAGGTGCGTTTGTCAGCCAATAAAGTCATGGCGACCGTTTTTTTGGGATGCACGCGTTATAATCCACATTGACTCCAATTCCATCAGGACAATGCAAGGGTGCACACGTGCAGTTTCCATGGCAAAAATTCATGAATTGAGATACGAATTGCATCCCTCATCCGCCCTATTCTCCGGATTTAGCCCCGAGGGACTATTTCTTGTTTCCAAACCTGAAAAAATTAGATTTGACTCCAACGATGAAATCATCTCAATTTTGATGCCCTCGCAAATCTTATTTTTTGGAAGGGATAAAAAAAAATTACATTGGACAAAGTGTATAGAGCTAAAAGGAGACTACGTTGAAAAATAAAAAAAATTTTTTATCCAAAAACCTGTCACGGACTTATTGAATTGCCCTGGTAAATTTTTTAGGAATAAAAAAAAAAAATAAACAAGAAGTCATGCTATGTGAGGAATGTTCGCACCAACAGTATATCAGGAGTTGCCAAGAGCCCCTCTAAGTTCGAGGTAAACATAACTTTTCTCCTGATGAAGGCCGAAACGTCGACAATTGTATTAAAAAAGGGAAAAAAGAAATATTAGTATATTTTCTTTAATTGCTTTCGATATAGGTAAGAGAAAGTAAAAATACGACAAAACCGTAAATCTCTTGAATTCCCGTCATCCCTCTCTTCTTGATTGACAAATCAAATTATTTAAGTGGGCTCAGGAGCGACGTATAAACGTACTTAAAAAAAAAAAAAACTAAACTATTAGGACCTATAAGAGATTTTTCAATGCGGTTTTTTTTAAATTAATTAAATTCATAAGAGATTATTGGGACATCGAGCTATAATTTTTTTAATGACTTATTAAAAAATTATCGTAATTAATTCTTTTGTTATCAAGCAAAAACAAAAAAACAATCTGTCCCAATAATCTTTAATTTTTTTTAAATTTAAAAATGAATTTATTGTTATTATTAATCACATATTAATTAAGAAATTTTTAAAATAAGCTTAGATGATTTATTTAAAAACCAACTGTCAAATTAGTTCGGCATTCTTGCAATAGATGGAAGGCTAGTCTAACAGCTGATCACCTAATAGCGTATATCTGGTATATATTTATATATTTTAATGCTTTTATAAAAGATACATAATTTATAATAACATTTATTTGAAGGAGGTATATAGCTGAGTGTTGATAATCAAATAGGAAGAATAAAATGAGCAAGCAGCTAATTATATTTCATTTTATTAAGAAACCAGGGCCGACGTTTCGGTCACGTATAGGACCATCTTCAGGGCCAGGTTAATGTCTGAAAATACATATAATCCTCGCCAATAACATTTATAAAGTATTTATTGTTAAAAGATCAATGAAAATCAACCAAATGCATTAAATATTATTAGCTACCATTCTGACATCTCTTGGCAAATTTTTGAATTACTTGATTTTTTGGGCATACTTTTTATGACACACTACGCCATCTTATCGGGAAAAACATGCGTAACCACTTCGCTCCTATTCCGCCTTAACTTCCAGGTTATTCTTAAAACCAAATGAAAATTTTGTAAGTTTTGTTAATACAAAATGATGATGTGTTGTTGAAGTTATGTTAATTGAAGTGGATCAGTTGAATGGAAAGAAAGGGCTTTAATAAGAGAGAGTGAGAGAGAGAGAGAGAGAGGCTGGTTGCTACCTGAGCGTTGTGTTGTGTGGACCCTGAGAGGTCAGCATCTGACCTTCGTCTTGGTCTTGGTCTTCATCTTTGGTCGCTCCCGATTCGCTCCGCTGGCGGCGCGACTTCCTCACCTGCCGACCGACCCTCTCTCAGAATTCATCATCACCCAGGTTCAAGGTCGGGTTACATACAACCTCTACCTCTCTCCCTTTACTTACTTTTTTCGTCTAGTCATTGAACCTTCATTAGATATCAAATGGAAGTTTTTTTTTTTCTTTATTAATAAAAGATTAAACTCATCTTTTCCCTAGTCGCAACTCTTCTTCTTCTTCTTCTTGAATAGTTAAATAAATACTTCTTCTTCTTTTATTATTTATTCTTCTTTCTTCAAATAGAAAAGTTGCCTCCGTCATCTCCCACTCAATCGTTCAATCGAATTCTCATCTAAAAAAACTTTCTAGCTTTGCATCTTCTTTTAAAAATTCTTTGGCCAAAATAATCCTAGTTTCGGTTATAATTAGAGCCCGGATGAATGGAGAATATACATTTTAAAGAGCATCTAAAAAATAATTGATTTTTGAATTTTAATCAAAATCGTTTGAATGAATTTTGAGAAAATCGAGGAAAAAAAAACTGAAAAAGGACATCATTAAAGTACTAGTACTTTTTGGCCGATTTTGTTTAAAAAAGCTTATTTTCACTCCTCTGGGGAGGTGCCTAACTTAAATATAAAATTTCAACCTCGCTACACACTGACTTCCGTTTTATGTTCCTATTTACCACTCTCTCTCTCTCGCTGATTAGTTAGAGTAAGAGGAATCGGAGTCAAAGAGGGAAATTTAAAACTTTGCAATTACAAAATTTCCAAACAGTGAGCAAGAATAAATTCGATGCATTTGCTCGCCGAAGGTGACCAAGGGGGTCCAGGGGGCTCAGTCCCCTTTACATATAATGTTAAAATTTTAAACTTATTAAAAAATAAATTTATTCATATGAGAGGTAGGGAAGTTTATCACTTGCAATCTTTAAACTCCCTCCACACACCGGAGGCGAGAATAAATGAAATTTTAATTTTCATTCAAAATTAAAATTTCATTTTTCATTAAAAATTTAATTCAAAATTAAAATTTCATTTAATCTTGCCTCTGGCTCTGAAAATGGCCGAAACGTCACAATAAAAGAAATAATTTTGGCTGCATATGACTTGGAATTTTTTTTTTGACTCCGACTTAATATAAATTGATATTTTTTAGCATTAGAAATTTTTGTTTTTGTATTAATTTACAAAATAGGGGAGGCGTGATTAAATATTTTTAAGGGAGGCGTTGTAACATAATAAATATTAATATTTAAATTGAAATTTTAAATGAATTAATATAAATATCAAATGTCAGGACGTCTATAAAATGGCGGAGAGTTTTGCTTCCGCAAATATGTTTGTGCATGATTAAAATTCAATCGAGAATCAAGCGGCTTGCACAATTAAAATGCTTGCGCAACGAACGCTACAGTTTGCTTGTGCAAAAAGATTGCACATGCATGCTTGTCAAGTTTGCAGTTCCGTGTGATACTATTACATATACCTAATATTTAATAGTTTTTTTAAGATATTTTTCGGCATCTGAGGCCCTATACAGGTAGACCCTTGTTCATTTTTTTTGTCCCTTTGACCCTTTGGCCATTCTTTCACTTCCAAATACATTTAATTGAGAAATATCGTAATTTATTTCCAATCTTTTTTTTTTTTAAGTCTTATGTCATCATCACCTTCGTTCGTCCATTTAATAATTTTTATATTTCCATTTCTAAAACGATAAAATTCGAATAAATTTTTTTTTCGATCCTGTTAGACAACGTTTATTTTTAAAGAATTTAACAATTTACAAATCAATTTATTTTTATTAATAAAAAGCCAGTGTAGTCTATTAGCCAAACATTGAGCAAGATTATGTCATTTGGGAAAGACATTAATTTTTTTTTTTTTTTTTTTCAAATAATAGAACTACAGTAAAATAAAATGAGCAGCTTACTCACTAAGGAGTTTTTTTTTTTTTTAATGAATCGAATTCCATTCTGTTAATTTTCACTTAAAATATTTATTATGATTAGCGACAATCTCTCCAAAGCAACAAATCAACGCCGAAAAGAGCACACATTCCTCTACAATAGACATGAATATAATTTTTTCATGCAATTATAAAATTATTTTATCAATTTTTCAAAAATCTAAATATTTTTTTATTTTATTTTATGGACTATAGCGAGGAAAT
>JAKCPI010003297.1:0-47911 GCA_023213315.1 Euborellia annulipes
TTATTTTCGTTTTAAATTTGTTTTAAATGGAATTTGGAAATATAACTCATTCATGAGCCTGTAGATCGTTTAACTAGACGTTATAAAATGAAAATAACTAGAGAAGTAAGAAACATTTTTGAGAAAAGAGCAAAAAAAGAAATTTCTACTCCCGAACCTTCAGATCCAATACTCTGCTCTTCAAAAAAAAAAAATAATTGAAGAAAAAACAGGATTGTTCATCAGTGGAAATACTGTTGGGAATTCTTTAGAACCAAAGTAAAAATATTTGTTTTTAAAAAATACTTGGGAGCCAATCAAAAGTTATATATTTCCGAGTAAAATTGAGAGAAATCATAATAGAAAATTTCAATTAGATTGGCTTTTGAAATTTAAATGACTCACGAATAACAAATTTAAAGGCGGATTTTGTAAATATTGTACACTATTTGTGGCCTTCTGAGGATAGAGTTGGACATTAGGTAAGATTTTTCTCTTATTTATTTATTTATTTATATTTGGAATAAACACTCTCTTACAGATTTAAATCCAAATTTAAGTAACAATGTGGCGTGCCAAGATATATAGGCTAAATATATCTGAGGATAGGTTGCTAAAATCTTGGCAATATGAAAAATATTGTACTTTGATGCCTTTCTCATCCCTTCCATTCCTCGGAATTTTTCATTCCTTATTCTGTTCATTTTTACTTTCTCTTACCCTATATATAGAGAAATGAAAGTATTGGATTCATGTCAAAAATTCGATGTCGAGATTTTGATAGATATACACGTTTTGAGGTCCCCTGAGGGTACATAAAAATGCTTGTACAGTGAGGGACAATATTAAGTGCCACCCATGTGTGATTTCTAAGTGTGATTATTTCATTGTTTTTAAAATAATAATTGATTCATATTGATACATATATACTGTATATATTTATTTATTTATTTATTTATATATGATTCCTTTCCCTCCCCTTCTAGGGGTTTGGGATACAATTTATACAAAAAATTTTTTTTTTCCTATATACAATATAATAAATATTTATTTATTTCTTCTTCCTTCTTGCTTTAAATTTTTCTTCTTCATGTCTCCGTCTCCCTCCAAGACCCTCCAAAGTTCTGTCATGTGTCTGTTTGGTCCCTTTCTTATTTCCGACGCCCAGTCCTCTGTCTTTTTTAGATTTTTTTCTTTTTTTCATAGCCAGTCTCGTGTGTCACCGTCCAGTAACTCCCTTATTTTGTTGCATGTCATTATGTGTACTAAAGTTTCGACGTCTTGGTTGCAGAATTTACATGTACGTTGTCCCGTCCATCGACCTCCTATGTCGTTTCCACATTTCAATCTTGTCCAAGTCCTTTTCTCATGTTCCTTCAAGTCCAGTCTTGTCAGGTAGTCTTCCAACCTTATATCTCTTTTTATTAGTCTGTAGTACGGGCAGTATGTCGATGTATTTATCCTTGACCAAAGTTTTTGCGTCTCCTGGTCCCTCACCGTGGTGAGAATCTCAATGAACACCCCATCTACATCGACACCCGCACCCGCCGATATCAGATCTCGAAGTATGGGTCTTCCTGCTTCTGCGGACTTCTCCATGATAATTTTCATTCCCTCCAGAGGTTCTCCGCTAATAATAGCTATGCCAAGATGGTGTCGAAAGCAAATCCTCGGCCATCGGTCCTCTTTCATATCCATTAATTTCAATATATATTTCTATTTTTTTTGGAGAATATTATTTTGCAGACCTCTTCGGTCCAGCTCTATCTTCCATAAGTATTCGGGCGTATTCTTCTTTATTCCCAGTGCTGACTTCATGAAGCCTGCCATGATTCGGTCCAATTCATCCTCCTTGGATTTCCCCCACACTTCTGAGCAGTACATCAACGAAGGCATCAGTACGGTGTCGGACAGATATATTTTCTTCTTTATGTTCAGCACACCCTCCTCTTTTCGCAATTCCCCATAGTTGGTTTGCTATTTTCTTTTCCGTTTTGCTTCTGAATTTCTCTGTTTTTTAAAAGTGTCCTTGCCTTGGGAAAACCAACATCCTTGTAACATATTTGTAATCTTTCACTACTTCAATGTTTTCACTGTTTATTTTCCATCGGTTGGGGGTCAACCTTTTCCGGCGTCCTTTTTTAAAGATCATTGTTTTTTATTTTTTCATGTTTATTTCTAGGTTGTTTTTCTTGGTGAATTTTTCTAGACCTATACAATCTCCCAGGCTCTCCTTGCTATCCGCAAAAAGCACCAAATCGTCCGCAAATTTGAGACAGTGGATTTTCTTCGTACCAATTACTGTTCCACCCAGGTTTTTTTTCTTCATCTCCTCCTCTAGGTCGTCTACGAAGATGTTATACAGCACAGGAGAGATCAGACACCCCTGTCTTACTCCGATGGAAACCCAAAATGGCTCTGTTATCCCCGATTGTGATCGTATTTTCATCTCCGTTGTCTGATAAATCTGCTTGATCATGGGCAGAAATCTTCCCTGGATTCCCAATTTCCATATTTTGTTCAATAACAATTCTCTGTTGACCGAGTCGAAAGCTGCCTTCCGGTCTGCAAAGAAGGCATACAACGGACGCGTCCCCTCGAGAGCTTTTCTTGAATCAATGTAGTTAATATAAATATATTATCCCGGGTTGATCTACCTTGTCAAAAGCCCATTTGTCTTTATGTTGATTTCTTATTTACTTCTAACCAGGTCCTTAGTCTTTTTGCAAGAATTCCCGTCAGTATCTTGTACCCTGTGTTCAGCAGAGAGATCCCCCGATAGTTTTCTGGTGTTGACAGGCTACCTCCCTTATGTAGGGGTATTAGGATTGCCTTCCTCTATTCTTCTGGAATTTTCCCTTCCCTCCAGCACTTATTCATTTCTTCTAGTACCTTTTTCTTTGTTTTTTTTTTCTGACAGACCCTTGATGAATTCATTTATAATTTTATCTTCTCCGGGCGCTTTATTAATTCTTAAGTTTTTTATTTCGTTTTTCCATTCTTCCTCTTCTATATCTCTATCCGAAACCATGTCCTTTGCCTCTGAAGTGGTTTCCGGTATGGTATATTCATCATAGATTCTGGTTTTTTGTCCGTACCCTCAAACACCCTCGCAAAGTGGTCTCGGCATTGGTTTAAATCAATTTCTTCTTTATTTACTTGCTTTTTACTTTCTCTTACCTATGTATATATGTAATATATATATAGAGAGAAAGTATTGGATTCATGTCAAAAATTCGATGTCGAGATTTTGATGGATCTTCACGTTTTGAGGTCCCCTGAATCCAAATAACTGGTTTTCGCGACATGGTCTGTCTGTGGGTGGGTGGGTGGGTGTGTGTGTGGGTGGGGTGTGGGGGGGGTGGGTCTGTGTTCAATTTTAAGCATGAAGGAATTGAGCTATGAGGCTGAAATTTTATATTTAAGTTAAACACCCCCGGGACCGGAAAAATAAGCTTTTAATCAAAATCGGCCAAAGAGTACTAGTACTTTACTGATGTACTTTTTCAGTTTTTTTCGATTTTCTCAAAATTTGCTCCAACGATTTTTTTAAAATTCAAAAATCAATTATTTTTTAGATTCTCTTTAAAATGTATATTCTCATTTTGCAATTGAAATCGTTTGAAGCCCACTTTACTCTTGTATTTCATAGGGAAGATAGGAGAAATGGTTGCCATGGTAACAAAATATAAATATTTTCCCATACTTATACATTTTACATCTGAATTCATATGTTCCGTACTGTCGGGAACTAAATATATGTCGACACAAAAATCTGGTGTGACAAGCACAGTACACAACTTTCGATTACCGAAGGTAAGAGAAAGTTGTGTGCTGTGCTTGTCACACCAGATTTTTTTTTAATTCTATTAATGTAGTTCCAGAATTCTTGTACTTCGATTTTCATGTTTTTCAGTATTTTCCTGTTCTTCTTGTTTTTCTTTTCTCTTCATTTTTCTCAAATCTTTCTTTAGTTTGATGTATCTTGTCCTGTCTTCTTGCTTGGCTGTCCTTTTAAAAGCCTTCAAGGATTTCCAAGCCTGCTTCCTCTTTAAATTGTATTCTCTGCTAGATTTCTTCTCTCTTGAGTTTTCTCCCCTTTTTTTGAACTTGAGTATCTCTTGCGGCGTTTAGGATTATCTCGTTTATTTTCTTGAATTCGTCTTCGTGTTGATTATTTGAATCTATTTCTTTTAGGTAGAAGTCATCAATTTTATTTTGAAATTCTTTTTCCTTTTTTGGATCTGACATCCATCTTTGATTATGTTCTTGAGGTGGTTTCACTTTGTTTTGAGTTTTTAATTCTATTTCGGCTCTAATTGGCATATGATCCGACTCCATCCTACTTTCTATAGACATGTTTTGGATGATTCCGAATTCATTGCTTACTATTACGTAGTCAATTACCGACGCTCCTCTTCCTCCTATGTAGGTCCATTCGCCTTCGTCTCCTTCGCAGTTTCCATTCAAAATTGTCCAACCTTCTTCCCGGCACCACTCCAATTGGTATTCTCCTTCTTTATTTACAATTTTATCCCTCGATTTTCTTTTCCTTTGTTCCCCTTCCACCTTCCCTGTATCTTCTTCTCCTATTCTTGCAATAAAATCGCCCAAAATGACAACTTCATTCTCTTCTTTTCTTCCTATTTCTTGAATTAAAGCCTTTTCAATTTCTTTTAGTGAGCCATCATTGTAGACCGCGAAGATTTCCCCATTCACCCCCTCGGACTTCCACTCAATCTTTAAACCTTTTTCCCAATCAGTAATTTTGAAATTTTTCTTTATTTGTTTTTTTATAGCAATAACTTGTCCACCTTTTGCTCTTCACTTTCTCTTTTCTTTAATTGCTGGTTTCGTTTTCCATATAAATTCTTGTTTAAGTTGTCTGTTTAAATGGTTTTTGTATTTTTGTTCTATCCTAGTAAAATCAATCTGTCAAATCCTGTGATATAGTTCCAAACCCTTTTTTTGTTATAGGTCCCTGCCGTGTTCCATAGTAGAAGGCTTATTTTTTTTATCTTTTTCATTACCTCGTTTTTTTTTTCTATTTTTTCGAAGTAATCTTCCTTTTCTGTTTCTATTAATATATACATTTCTCCGTTAATTATAATTTTATCTCCTCTCACGTTAGCCCTATTATTCTTCTCCCTTTCTTCTCTCATTTTCTTGAGGAGTTTATTTCTTTTCTCCCTTTCTCTTTTTGTCAAATCGTCATCTAGGTAAATTTTTGTTCCTGAAAGGTTTTTTCTTGCTTTCATTATTTTCACCTTGTCTTCTTTATCTTCCAATGTCACCAGTATTGGCCTGTTTTTCCCAACTATCTTCTTTCCCAATCTTGTAATTTTCCTTGGTTTTACATTGACAACTCTTAATGTGGTTTGTATCAATTCTTTTACCATTTCTCTTGTCTCTTCCCTCTCCTCTGTTTCATTTTCTTCTATACCCTTTATTATCATATTATTCTCTCTTTCTCTCTTCTCATGCCAATCAAGTCTACTCCAATTCATTCTTCAATTCTTTCAATCCTGGGCCTTCCATTGTTTTACCTCTTCTTCTTTCGATGCTCTTTCCCTTTTGATTTCCTCCCTTATTGCGTTAAATGCCTCTTTCAATTCTTTCATGTCTTCTTTGTTATTTTCAACAGTATGAAGAATTTTTTCCAAGTTTTTCTATCATGGATTCATCGTCACCTCCTTCCACTTTTGTCCTTTTGCGCGGCCTGTCTCCCTCTGGCGGTGTTCTTTCCACTTTCTGGTCTCTTTCGTTGAGACAAAAAAACTATCTATTTTTTCGTTTTTTCCTTTTGGGTTGGATTTTTATTTTTGTTCTGTGGCATTTTTTGACTTTAATCAAGGATCGTTTTGTTTTCTTTTTTTTTATATCATCTTCTGTCCTCGCCATTATTAATCCCGCGGTGCGGGGTCGGCGGACCTTACCCTCTCCCTCCACTCTCCTCTATCCAATGCTGTTGTCTCTGACAGGCCAAGCTCGGTCATGTCTCTCTTGACCCGATGAAGCCAAGTCATCCTCGATGCTCCTCTGCGTTGTCGTCCGAGGAGTCCCATATCGTACGCCGTCCTCGCCACGCCACTGCTCTCTTGGCGTACGACATGTCCAAACCAGCCTTTTTTTATATATATTCGTTTATAAACACTTGCTTTGTGTTGTACTATCTTTTCCCTTTTTGTTATTCTATTTTTATTGATAAGCTGCTTATCTAAGCTGATTATCTTTTATATTTTATTTTTCTAAATTTTTAATTAAATAAATTTTTCTTCTTTTCCTTTCAATTTAATAATTATTTGAATAAATACAGATTTCTCTTCTTTTTGGAAGATTCTGGAACAGCCACCTCCCGAGGTCTGTAGAGCGCTTTTTCCTGCTTCGGTCGGTCTAAATTTTTCTTTTTAGTTCGATTTTTTCCGCCACTAAATCACAAAATATAGGGAGCACTTTCACCGCGTGTATTACTGCTAGAGAGCCTTACTCGGAATCATATACTGTATATATTTATACATATATATGTTCTGGAAGGTTTCCGCGACTGGATGTATGCGAAGATAAGTTTTCTCGGGTTGAGTCGCGTGTGATGTTGAGATTTACTCGACGTTTCGGCTCTCCTTTTGGAGCCATTTTCAGGAGTATGGGATTAGGGGGAAATTGTTGGGGTGGTTTGTTTACGGGGTTGCAGTCTTGCTGGTCCCCAGGTCAATTTGGTGGATGCCTCAGAGGCGTGGGTTGGTCTCTGAGAGCAGGAGGAAGGTTGAGTGTGTGTAATTGCGTTTGTGTTCGGTTTAGGTTGACTACGAGGTCTCAATCTGCCTCCCTAAGTCGATGTGTTATTCGTTTGGTTAGTGGGTGTGTGTGTGATCGTGTATATGTTTAATTTAGGTTGACTTTGGGGCCTCAATCTGCCTACTCCCCCAGTCGATGTATTGCTGAATGTTTCCGAGGCTTGTGTTTGCCTTTGAGATGTGTTGGGTTGTGTGGTGACGGTTTGCGTGTTGATGGTCGAAGTGATTTGTGTTTTGGTTTTGCTTACTGCTATGGCGCTCGAGGTGTTGACTGGCGAGATCAGGATCCTTAACTTATTCTGGGAGCTATTCTTAGCCCAAATCCATTGACAGAATTCGGTCCTCACATTTTGCATACTCAACTACCTCCAGCGCCTGGTCTATTATGTCCCATGATGAAACTATTTTTATCTTTAATCCTTTAAATAAGGATATTTTAGAATTTTTCAAAATTTCGAAAGGGTACTTTTTGAGAAAAATTACTTTAAATTTTTGATTCTGAAATTAAAAAACAATTTTTTATTACCACCCCAGTTGTATTATATATCATTGGAAAGGGCATCTAAAAAGCTGTAAAATGACACCTCATTCATCTCTCTATCTCATCTCTAAGAGATTTTAGAGCAATTTAAATAGATGTGGTTAGGTCGATTTTTTGCCATTTTTGACAACTTTATTTAACACGCCATATTTCTTAAACGAGTTGAGATATCAAGTTTAAATTGGGGCTTTTTCTTAGTCTCTATTGACTCTACCTACGACCCAAATTTCATAGAAATCTGAGATGGTGAGGTTAAAAAGTGGAATGACATTACTTTTTAACCCCAATGTGTTTATTTTAAATTTTAACGTCTGTTTTTAGAGAATAGACTTGATTGGGTGTCTTGCTTGTTTTGTAATAATTGTGTAATTTTACTGACCTGAAGATGGTTCAATGTTAACCGAAATGTACTGCAGTTGGTCGTCAGCACTAATAAATCCTGACAAATAAAATTTTCTTTACCTTTCATCTCAATCTGCAAAAAGGTTTTAAGCAAAGTAAACCTCTGGGTTGTACGGCTTCTATGTTATATTCTGTTCCGTCTATTATGTCCTCAAAATTATTTAAATCACACCTTACCCTTGCTCTTAACAGGAACGTTAAAAAATTCGAACATTTTTATAGTGCAGACGCCCTTGATTGGTGGACATTTCCGATTTTTTTAAAAAGTAGAAGGGCGGGGACCGCAGAAAATGACTTAGAATTTGAATTGTTTGATAAATCTCATGAATTAATGCATTAACTTACTCTCTCTCTCCATTGTGTCATTTTAATTACATTTAATTGACACACACTTTAAGGGGGTGAAAAGTCGTATGTATTACGTCATCATCTATTGATTTGATTAACTTAATGGTCGCCAGGTAAGCAGGATTTTTTTTATATATATTACTATCTATGAATGGATTCATTGATTGGAAAAGGAAATGAAGGAGTGAGGGAGAGAGAAAGAGAGAGATTCTGATTTGCATAGAGAGAGAGAGAGAGAGAGAGAGTGCTCACTCATGCAACTCTTCCACTTGGCCGATTAATTGACTCCCAATGAAATCAACTCAACTGTGTCTGGGGAGGGGGAAGGGGTGGGTGCATTAATAGCTCTCTCTTTATTTAGGGTGATAATAATTGACCGACACCCTCAGTAATTTACTTAATATTTACTAATTATTATTTTTTTTCCCCTTTCTATCCCTCTTGATTCTTTAAATTGAATTTTTTTTTTTTTTTTTTTTAGTCTAAATACTAAATACTCGACAAATCAATTGTTTGCTTTTTCCTATTTTTGATCGATCCTTGCATTTCTCACCTCCCTCTGATCAAGGGCAAATACAAGGGGGTGGGGTTAAGGGGATAAAAAATATTTTTTTTTGTTAATTATATTCTTATTATAAAATTTTTAAAATTTGATTTGTATATATATTGTGGTAAACCACAGAATCTCCTTTAAATTACCAAAAGAAAGAAAAATTGTGTGCTGTGCGACCAGTCACTCCAGATTACCCTCCCCCCCCCCTCAAGAAGCTCCTCTAGATCCGTTCTTGCCTCTGATAAGAGTTGATCAAATAATTGATTTTTGGCTGAATTCAGTTACTTTTTTGGTTTAAGATTCGTCTCAAAAATTTATTTCTTAAAGTGTCTTATCTATCAAATCTTTTTTTTTTTAAATTTTAAGGTCATTAATGACTTTGATTGTTATTTAGATTTCGTCATTATTTATTTTAATTGATTGATAGCCAATTTAATTTAAACATAAGATTTAAACTTTCGACCGTTGGTTCTCGTTGAAACATTTTGTAAATTAAAATTAAATATACAAATTAAACCCTAGGTTATTTGTTTCAAAGGTGTTATAAATTAAAAAATTAACACTTGATACGTATTTCGACAATTCCTTGTCATCATCAGAAGTGATTACATTCTAATACATGAAAAAAAAGTCTTTTTTTTTTAAGTCTTTTTCATGTATTAGAATGTAATCACTTCAGATGATGACATGGAATTGTCGAAATACGTATCAAGTGTTAATTTTTTAATTTATAACACCTTTGAAACAAATAACCTAGGGTTTAATTTGTATATTTAATTTTAATTTAATTTAAACACTTGACCCCGTAGCACACGAGAGGCAAGAACTCTACCTCTGTGCTTAGGCCACGCCTATTTTATTTTTTTTTTCGTTAACAGAAAAATATCTTGACTTGATTTCATCTTTCTTTTAAAACCTACATAGAAGACACCAATCAACACGCTCTCTAAGAAGGGTTAGTGAAGATATGTTGCATTCTTAATGTTTTATTTTAATACTTAACTTCCATATTTTATTTTAATGTTCGGTGCCATATCACGTGCAATTTCTGGATACTATATTCTTTTATAAAAATATTGAAAACAATATTTGTGTGTGTTGTATTTAATACATTTATTTCCGTGAGTAGCTTCATTTTCATGAGACGACCAATTTTTCCTCTTACAACAATTCTTGATTGTGGTAGCTAACAGAAGAAGCAGGGATATAATATTATATTTCAATTTGACGATTCTCAAAAATGTATTATTATTTATGGGTTTTTTCAAAAATATTTGTCCTACAAAATATATGGTTTGATCAAAGGGTCTTTTGTAGGACAAAATATTTTTTTTTTTAATTTAATGTTAATAATTTTCTTAAGATTCAATTAAAAAACCCATGAATATTAATAAATTTTTGAGAATCGTCAAATGGACATGTTATATCCCTGCTACTCCTGTTAGCTACCACAATCAAGAATTGTAGTAAGAGGAAAAATTGGTCGTCTCATCAAAATAAAGCTACTCACGTAAAATTAGCTTGATAATAATAACTTGTAAAAATGGGCCTGGGATCCTGGACTAGTCATTATGTCTGTCTTTATTATCATACTATAATATAAACTTGTAGAAGCTGACTTCCTCTCTCTGTGTGCATGTGCCTGTTCTCTCGCTGATTGGCTAGAGTTACAGGAAGTGGAGCGAGAGAGGGAAATTTGAAACTTCGGCGAGTATTTGCAAAATTTCTAAACAGTGAGCAAGAATAAATTTGATGCATTTGCTCGCCGAAGGGGTGCACAGCTCCCGCCGAAGGCGTGCTTTATCACTTGTCTTATGATATGAGCAACATGTCGGTCGATCTTTCACTTTTTGACCAGAATCTTTGTATCTCTTGATCCCTTGTTGTTGTGAGGATCCCGTAGAGTATCCCCGCAACATCCACTCAGTTATGACGATTAATAAAGATTGACATTTGTCAACATCACTAACCTCTTTTGAAAAACATATAACCAAGTATTTATTAATTTAAATAAGCGAAAAATGTAGGTACCGCCGGGAGTTGCACCACGGATCTTGTCGATTTACGCTCAACATCTTATTTAAATTAATAAATACTTGGTTATATGTTTTTCATAATTACCTCATGGACCAACACATGATATATATAATTCTTTATTTACTAACCTCTTTTTTTTTAAATTTCAATTTGGTCATTCGGGTGCTGAGCCATTTTGGCTTCAGAGTTCAATTATATCTCATATTAATGGCTTCAAATGGCTGTTCAACTCTCTTGTTTCTTAGGGAGCACCTATCCCTATATTCAACAGAGCTTGCTTAACTTCAACGATTTCGATGGCATTTCTTCTAAGCCCCTGAGGGCGGAAGTTTTTTTCTTTTTTAAACACTCGCACTTTTTTCCCATACCCACACACACACATATACACAGTCTTTTCGGCAACTTAGGCCATTTAAGATTTTAACGATACTCGTTTTATTTGGTATCCAAATGGCTTAAATAAAATCATGACTGCTCGGGATCCGAACCCGCGACCCTTGGTATAGAAGGCCAGCATTCTACCAACTACACCAAGGCCCGAGGTCCCTGAGGGTGGGAGTTAAGGAAAATATAAAAATAAATAAATAAAATATACATAATATTTTTATTTATAGTGTTATGTACAATCAATTGATCATCATCATCATCATTCTGATGATAGTCATGTTGACAAGAAAGTATGATTGCTGCTAATACATGAATTATTATTATTATATAACTAAAAAATTATACTTTTGTTGTTGTCTTTTATTTTGATTTCTACATTAGGTGCAAAAAAAAAAAAAATCAAACGAATAATTTAAGAATTGAATTGGAAAAAAAGATTTACTGGATCCTGTAAAAAAGAAAGAATTTGTAAAGTTTTATTCGAATTAAATTTTAAGTACAGTCGATAATAGCTTTGTTCATTTCGCTTGCCATTGCAGTATAATTTACACATTTTACCTTGTATTCTGTTCGTTTAATTTGTTGCAAGCTAGGTGCACTTATTTTACATTCTGTTCGTTTCAAACTTGGACCGGGCAGATAATATAGATTTTGCTGCATAATTTGACCCAATTGAGTTGGTAGTGTGAATTGTGCAGGGCGATCTCAGCGCCAAAGTTTTAGTAGATGACCACCTTTGGTCGCCATTTTCTATCAATCCACCTCGATCAAATTAATATCAACAATAAAAATGATAAGTTTTAGGCTTTATTTTCATTTTTTTTTTTTTTTTTATTAATTTCGTTTATTATTATTATTTTTATTTATTTAAGGATCAACGTTATAAAAACTTTCGAAACAATCCAAGACAAAAAAAATAACAACTGAAAGTTAGGTTATTAAGAACTCATTTTGCAAGTTCATAATTTGAATCGAACAGATAGCGTGTCTTGACAGCTTTGCTCTTTTTGCCATGGCAAGTGAAACGAACAAACCTAATAGAAATATTTACAAAATTTTAAATGATTTAAGGTAAAGGCACCAGTAGTGGACCATTTAAGAAAATTTTTTATTAATTTTCAGCACAGAATTTTTATTTTAATAAAGAAACTGCTGGTGGAAGGCTTAAATTATTCACTGATATTTCTTTATTAAGAATATATAAGATACACTTTTATAAAGTTTTCCATTTTAAATAAATAAATATAAAACCATCTTAATTCGTTGGAGCTAGTAGTGGACCGTCTAAAACCTAATAATAGACCATGTTCAGCGCCAGTAGTGGACCCTCATCAATTAATTTTAATTTAGCCATTTAACTTGTTAGATTAAATGACTATGAGGATAAATGGAATAAAACGGGATAATAAAGTCAGGGACGTAGTTTGACAGAGGGGGGGGGGGGGTAGGAGGCATGTGCCCCCCCCCCCCAAAGCTTTGGAAAAAAATAGTAAATTCTGAGCTTAGCCCCTACATACAAACAAACTCACTCTCTCTCTTTATAAATAAGTATAGAAGATGTTCTAGATAAAAATATAGAGGTATATAAAATATATTATCTGTTTAAATGTACTTTTTTCAAGAGCTCTTTTTCGCTTGAATTTTCTTCATTCTTTAGTTTCCTTTCAGTAGCTTTTTCTATCTTCAACTGTTCAAGATCTTGCTTTTTCTTCAAATTCTTGCTTTTTTTTCAAATTCTTTAAATATTCCTGGGGAAGCATTCCTGAAACTACCGAAAGTATTCTTTCTGATGCTTCAATAGTTTGCATCAGTGACTCAGAAACAGTGAACTCATTACATGAAGGCCTTTCCTCGAATATCGGCTCTTCCAAGAGTAGCCTACATCAGTTTCTCTCTCTTCAGTGCTGACTTGGTGGATGAATCTAGCTCTATTTTAGTTTTCTTCCAAAATAAGTATAAAGATAAGTCATGAGGATCTCCGGACCATGGACTGCATGTTGGCACAAATGAGTTTATTTTATCTGTGCCTATTTTGTCCTCTATAAATTTTAAGCCATCTTTCAGATATTTAACCCGTAGATTTTTGTACATGTTATATTGATCATCTTGCCTTTTATTTTTTTCATTTTGGCCATTTCATTTTTGCATTTTATTAGTGGACCATATCATAAACTAATGGTGGACCATGGGGTCTACTACTGAAATACGGTTAGTTAGCACTATAACTATTAGGTCTACATAATTTACTGGCTGCCAGAACATCATAATTAACATTATAAAACAAAAATAAAAAATTCTAATTAATTCAGAAATGGACCGCCCCGGTCCATTTCTAGATAATCTGTAAGATTAACATACCAGTAATGGACCACCCCCTCCCTACTGTTCAAGATAAGGTTATATAGTAAAATATCGACTATTATCTGAGTTTATTATTCTAAGAATAAATATATATATAAACTTTCCTTTAAATATTTTGTGGGTGCTTAATATTTTAATATAGACAGCCAGCGATCCTTAACCAAAATGACTAGGAAAGAGCAATGTATAGTATGTCTTGCAAAACGCTGGACATAAAATGCGATAAAATGATAAAGTGATGAAGCGAGCATGCGCAAACTGCAAGAACAAGAAGCCAGATAACGTAACTTGAATATACATATAAAATCAACGCTGCAAAAAATACCTAATCCTTATTTTATCAAAATCTCTGCCAAAAGGTCCATTACTGGTGCATGGTCCATTACTGGTGCCTTTACCTTAAATATTTAAAAAAATTTTCAATTTATATTTATCATTTGTTTTATCGGTTGCTGAGGCCCGTTTTTTTTATTATTTATTTTAAAGTCTTCGGCATCTAAAGCCGTTTAAACCCCACCCTTATTTATTTCAATTCTCTCATTAAAAAAAAATTCGTATACTCTTTGGTCACAGCTAAAAAAAACAAGTATTTAAATAAATAAATAAATTCTCTCTATATATAATTATGATACATGTAAATATATACAAGTGCTTTTATCATTATTATGTATACTTGGAGACCGAGTGACGCTTATCTTAAAAGTAGGATCTTTGCACTTTGACATTGGACCGTAGCCAGAGAATTTTTTGGGTGGGGGTTCCGATTCTCCCTCCCGAATGAATAAATTTTTTTTATAATTTTTAACAGTAATTGGACGATGTTATGAATAAAGGAACCAAGCGCCCTTATGATCGAAATTGAGATAAGACCGGATTTTTTTGTGTCGAGATATATTTAGTTTCCGACAATAATACATTTGAATTTCAAGATGTAAAATTTGTAAGTATGGGAAAATATATTTTGTTAACATGGCAATCATTTCTCCTATCTTTTCTATGGAGTACAAGAGTAAAGTGTGCTTCAGAAGATTTCAATCACAAAATGAGGATATACATTTTAAAGGGAATCTAATAAATAATTGGTTTTTGAATTTTAATCAAAATCGTTGGAGCGAATTAAAAAAAAAACTGAAAAAGTGCATCAGTAAAGTACTAGTACTCTTTGGTCGATTTTGTTTAAAAACTTCGTGTCACATCCCAGGGAGGTGCCTAACTTCAACTTCCTAGCTCTTTTGATTAGTGAGATAATTTTGTTCACAGACAGACAGACACACACATTTTGTTCACAGACAGACCATGTCGCGAAAACCACTTTTTTGGATTCAGGGGACCTCAAAACGTGTATATCCTTCAAAATTTCGACTTCGAATTTTTTGACATGAATCCAATACTTTCTCTCTCTATATATTAACATATATAGAGGTAAGAGAAAGTAGAGTTCTTTAATTTTATTAAATAAACAAGCAAATATTTAAAAATATTATTGAGAGACGGAGAAGTAAAAGAATATAATTTAAATCGAAATGTCCGTCCGGCTGTCACACTCCCAGTTGCAGAAATTCAAAAAATCTAGAATTTTCCCATTAAAAAAGAAAAAAAAAACATTAAAGCCGATTTATTTCCGTTATCTTTAAGAACGCCACGAACAAAGATTTGCCCTATCGACACTTGGGGCGCCACTAATCAAAACACGCCTTGTAGTTATGCAAACCGCTTTCCTTGGCTGACAGTTTGACTGCCTATTTGAAAGGGAAGCTTAAAAATATTTACAAAAAAAAAATAGTGATGAAGGGAATAAATTCTGTTTTGTCACCAATGAAAAATATATATATATTTATATAATTAATTTCTTTTATTTTTGTTTCAGCTTCTCTTCTGTCACCTGTCAGCAGTCGAGGAGACTTAACATGCAAGTGTCAACTCATATCTGAGTATAGGGAAAAAAATAAATTTTAATTTCCCGTTCAGAAGACAGGCACTCTGATCGTTGTTCCATTTGAGCCCAGGGCCGGAAGTCCTTTTGCCGCCCCCGAAAACGAAATTTTTTCCACCCTACGGAAGATCAAAACCGAAAACAAACTCTACTAGCTACTAAGCAGAAAATATTCTTTTTTAAGATGGCTAAATAGAAAAAAAATCTCGACATCGAATTTTTGACATGATCGCAATACTTTCTCTCTATATATTTCATATATAGGGTAAGAGAAAGTAAAAAGCATTTGCTCGGTCCCCAAGTATTGCTAATCTTTATATATAATACAACCATCAAGAATTGCTCATTTAATAATAATAATTTCTTTAATCTCGGCTTTAACAATTTTTGAATGGAGTTAAAAGAAATAAACTCTGGGTTGACTACCACAGAACCCAGCTGTCCTATAACAAGTTTAGAGGTAATTGAAATTTCATAATTAAACTTCAAGGATTTGTGACCAGGAGTGGGAGGATTCATATCTCGAACTTTCGATTAATTGAGTTATACTTTCTTCATGATTATTGTTATTAGGAATAAAAGACATTTTTGGCATAAATCGTATAAAAATACAAAAAATTGTTATTAAATTCAATAAAAGACAATGTTTCAGCAACTAATTCTGCAGTCGTCATCAGGTAGATACATTTACTTAGGAGCAGAGTTGGGTTTTATACATGATTTTGTACTTTTATACAAAATTCCCGAATAAAACTGTATAAAACTATGGCAGATTTGTAAAACTCGGATGCGCAGGCACAAATCCGACGAAAAAGGATATTCAAATAAAATTTATTTATCTTTTTACCTATTTTTCAGGGAGTTGGTTTTTTTTTTTTACAGTTTTTTTTTTTACTTCGGCCTTGTTTTATCAGTGGTAGTTTTATCCATGTATAAAACCGTGTATTATACTCGGCGGGATAAAACTTGCCAACTCTGCTTATTAGTAAGTGTTTAGTGTTCCATGTGAATGATTAACGGCTGCAGAATTAACAGCCAAAACGTTGTTTTTTGTAGTTTTTTAATAACACTTTTTGTATTAATTTTTTCTAAAATAAACCAAGATTTATGCCATTATTTAATTTTTTTTATCTCCAGTCCTGGACCAAATTAAAGAAAAAAAAAATGAAACTCTTTGTCATTTATTGTAATTTAATCTCTTTGACTTTGTCTTTATTGTCATTTAATTTGTTGTTTGAAAACTGAAATTTGATTAAAGCCGAAAATAAAAACGAGAGTGTCACTTAATATTGCACTTATTGGATTCACTAGAAATATATTTATTCAAGATTCGAATTGTCTGATGTTTCGGTGATAATTGGCGGTGGCGGGGGCGGTGGAGGCGGTACCGGCTGATGGACATCTGCAGCCGCCACCGCCGCCGCAGCCCCGCACATCAACGGATAATAATAATAGGGTAACGAGAGTGGGAGATGAAGAGCGGCCGCTGCAGCCGCTGCAGCAGCACTGGCCGATGGCGGCGGCGGCCCTAATGGCGGCGGTGTTGCATATTGTAGCATTTTATTACCCAAACGTTGATCATCACGTACAAGAACTTTAACCGCTACACGTTTTGCGGCTGCAGCCGCGGCTGCTGCTGACGCAGCCACTGCAGCTGCAGCCGCTTGGCCATCGGCTAATTGTAATTGTTTACGTTTTGTTTTATACCGACGATTTTGGAACCAGATTTTCACTTGGGTTTCGGTTAATTTCAATGCGTGAGCGAGATCCGCGCGTTCCGGGCCGGAGAGGTAGCGTTGCTGGTTGAACCGCCTTTCCAATTCATACACCTAGAAATAAGGAAATAGTACAATATTTAAATTCAGAATTTGATAGCCGGGGGGCTTGAGAGTGGATTAGAGCAACAACCGCCAAGAAAAGCAATGCCTAGTGCGGCGAAACCTCGGGTGGGTGACCCAGGGAAGTGGAACGTTCCCCGATTGATGCGGAAAGTGAAAAGGGACCTCTTGTCAGCAAGGTACGGGCATTTTAGTCGAATTAGGTCAAAAATATCGATCTTTGGGTTTCGATTGAATACGATTCTTCAATATTTCCTATACAGGTTTATTCGGTAATATTAGCGATGAGAATTCATAATAATCTATTTAGTAAGAACTTCATATATCCGAATGTCGTGCTGTGGTCCAGTGGTAGGGCCAGTGGCGGCGCGTCCACTAGGCAAACTAGGCGGCCGCCTAGGGCGGCAACCTGAAGAGGGCGGCAAATAGGGAAAAATAAAAAAAATTGGTTCCGCGGGCGGCAAAAATTTAGCGTCTCTAAAAAAAAGGTAAAAAATTTTTTCGGACGGGAAAAAATTTTGATTCCGCGCAAGAGAAAATGTTCCGCGGCCGGCACACGGGAAAAAAATTTTGGTTCCGCAAAAAAAAAAAATTTTCGCAGGAAAATTTTTGAGATTGGAGAAAATTTTAAGGAGGGGGCGGCAAATTAAATTTTTAAAGTTTTTTTGGGGGGGGGGCAAAAAAAATATCTTGCCTAGGGCGGCAGAATAGCTTGCGCCGGCCCTGGGTAGGGCACTCTGAGTACAAATCGGAGGATCCGTGGTTCGACTCCCGGCGGCACACCCTTATTTTTTCGGATATATGAATTAATAAATATTTAATTGGATAAATTTCGCGGCTCATATACGCGATATATATAATATCTTAAATATTATATATAATTTCTTATTTACTATTTGGTAACCTTAAATAGTTAGTTGTTCATTGAGTTAAAATGCGTTTCCCTCAAAATCCCTTTTTGTATACCTATAACTTTGAAAGGTTGTAACTTTTTTGAAATCAGTGGCAGGGCGATAATAGACCGGGACGTGGATGATGATTCCTATTACCTGAGCATGTGAAAAGGCGGCCCTGGACCTCTTCTTTCTCGGGGAGGTTGCACCAGCGCCTCCATTTGTTGTTACGCCCCCACCAACACCACCACCAGAGAAAACACTCTCTAGGGATGTATTTTGCGAGGATTTCAAAAAACCTGCGGCTGTTGCTGGTGAGAAGTGAAGAAATCCACCACCATCGGTCAGCGATAATTCTAGAATAAATTCAAAAATGAAAGTTTTAATTTCTACAAATAAATTGAGACAGTTTCTAGATGGAGAAAAAAATCATAAACAAATTTAAAATAAAAAATCTGGTGTGACTGGCGCACAGCACACAACTTTCTCTTACTTTCGATAAGAAAGTTGTATTCTCTGCATGTCACACCAGATTTTTCGTGTCGACATATATTTAGTTTCCGCCGATATACTGTATTAGAATTCAAGATGTAAAATTTATAACATGGGAAAATATATATATTTTGTTACCATGGCAACCATTTCTCCTATCTTTTCTATGGAATACAAGAGTAAAGTGGTCTTAAAAAGATTTCAATGACAAAATGAGAATATACATTTTAAAGAGTATCTAAAAAATAATTGATTTTTGAATTTTAATCAAAATCGTTGGTCCGAATTTCGAGAAAATCGAAAAAAACTGAAAAAGTACATCAGTAAAGTACTAGTAGTTTTTGACCCCTTTTGTTTAAAAGTCCAACGATTTTGATTAAAATTCATAAATCAATTATTTTTTAGATACTCTTTAAAATGTATATTCTCATTTTGCCCTTGAAATCTTTTGACGCACCCTTAACTCTAATTTCTATAACTCTAACTTCTATTTCATAGGAAAGATACGAGAAATGGTTGCCATGGTAACAAAATATAAATATTTTCTCATGTTTATAAATTTTACATGTGTAATTCAAATTTACCTGTTAGGCTGAACGCACACCAATTGAGCAAAAACGTTTTCAGATAAATCGTCTTTGACTAATCGTGCTTAAAACTGTTTATTCAATGCTTTTCTATGGGTCAACGCACACCGAGGAGGCAAAACACAATTGAGTATGATTCAATTCATTCAACAAAATGTTTTGCCATTGCTCAATGGGTGCATTGGCATTGAGCAAAATGTTTTGCTCTTGGACAAAACGTTTTCTCCGAAAATGTTTTTGCTCAATTGATGTGGGTTCAGCCTTAGAAACTAAATATAGTTAAGTCGACACGATAAATCTGGTGGGACAAACACGGAACCTAACTTTCAATTACCGAAGTTAAGAGAAAGTTGTGTGCTGTGGTTACACCAGATTTTTTATTTGTATTTGTATTGAATCTTGTTTGAAATTTATAAAATAGTTGATACACTGTATTAAATTACAAATTCACTAAATTGAGTTTTTTTTTTAAACAACAACAACAAAAACATGATTAATTGAATCTTTCATTTATTTTATTTTTTATTTTTTTTAAATTTCTAATTAATTCTATTTTTTTACATAGTAGATGTCGCGTTATATTATAAATATTAGATATAATAGATATAGATTAATAACGTAATATAAAAGGGAGAGAAAAAGTGAAGGTGAAGCTTTTGTTCGCCCTTTTCACGTAGAGTCTTCTTCCCCTTTCCCCAGTCCAAGGACTTGCAATTTAATAAAGTGAATGGCCTGGCGACTGTCTGTCATTAATCTTGGCATGCTTTTGTTGTATAAGCAAGTAGCGATACATTAGTAGGGCTAAAAGGAAAATCCAAGAGGCTTAGTTATTAGGTCAGATATTTTGGATCTTAAAAAAAAACAACCTAAAAGTACATCAGTAAAGTACTAGTACTTTTTGGCTTGTTTGTTCAAAGCCCTCAGGGGGGTGTTTAACTTAAATATAAAATTCTCCTCAAGTGGTGTTGCTGAAGTTGGTTTATTAAAGAGAAAAAACGCTATGTTTTCAGCAATTGTTTTTAATTTAACGAATTAAAAACAATTGCTGAAAACATAGCGTTTTTTCTCTTTATTATATATAAAATTTCAACCTCTTAACTCTTGTCGTTCTTGAGATATTTCACAGATCGATCATGTTACGGGACCCACTTTTTTGGGCTCAGGGGACCTCAAAACGTGTATATCCTTCAAAATCTCGACATCAAAATTTGTACATGAATCCTGTAATAATCTAGTATTATAAATTCAATCGCAGATTGATTTAACAGAAAAACATTTTATTTAATAATAATAATATGTAATATACAAAACAAAAACCCCTAACAACATAACATACAGTGTATATATATTTACATACAAAGATATGTAAATATATATATCACGTATATATTACATGCCCCTCCTTTTCAAACAATTCAAAACATTTTCAAAACTTCCTCATCTCAATTTCTTTCTTTTCATTTTCTGTCTTGCATCATTAATACTTAATACTTCTTCCCACTTCTCGTTTTCTTTTCTAGCACCTTCTTTTCTTCTTCCCGTTTTTCTTCTTTTTCCTTTCCATCGGCACACCTATTTAAAAATCTTCTGTTTTTCCGATAAATCCCTCCATTTTCCGTTTGCACCCAGAATGAATTAGGATGTTTATCTTTCCTAATTATTCTTCTTGGAACCCAACATCTATTCTTTGTCTGCATATAAACTCTTTCTGAATCCTTTAATGGTGGTAATGATTTACAATTTTTATTAAAATGCTTTTCTTGAGCTTCTATGTTCTCTTTTAAACCTTCTAAAATTTTTCTATTATCATAAAAAGGAGCAAACATCGTTTCAAGCATTGGTAAATTTGTCCTTATTCTCCTTCAGAAAAGAAGGTGCTAGAAAAGAAAACGAGAAGTGGGAAGAAGTATTAAGTATTAATGATGCAAGACAGAAAATGAAAAGAAAGAAATTGAGATGAGGAAGTTTTGAAAATGTTTTGAATTGTTTGAAAAGGAGGGGCATGTAATATATACGTGATATATATATTTACATATCTTTGTATGTAAATATATATACACTGTATGTTATGTTGTTAGGGGTTTTTGTTTTGTATATTACATATTATTATTATTAAATAAAATGTTTTTAAACGGTTTATAATAATTATCTATTATTTTAAGAATATCCTGCATCTTAATATCCTTTTCTTTTTTATTACAAGTTTGCGTTTTATAAATTTGATGTCCAGTCTCCCCAATAGTATATAACAATATCGCCTTTTGTTGCTCTTCAGATTTCTTATCAATCTCGGCCGCTAGGCAATAATTTTCAAAATTTGCTCTCCATTTTTCCCAATTTTCAGAAGGTTGGGATCCTGGAACAAATTCTTTCGGGGGTTTAAAAGACATCCTACCTTTTGAAATGTAGATAATTAATATTCAAATTTACAAAATGTTCACTTCTGACACCATGTAATAATCTAGTATTATAAATTCAATCGCAGATTGATTTAACAGAAAAACATTTTATTTAATAATAATAATATGTAATATACAAAACAAAAACCCCTAACAACATAACATACAGTGTATATGGGTGATTCTTTTACAAACCGAACACTTTCTGACCGACATGTTTTTGATTTGACTGAAAATTTTTTTACGGGTTCTATAACGAAAAAAAAGATAGCCATCCGCGAGGATTTTCTTTTTTCTTAAATATTTTGGGAAATAGAGAGGGTCGAAAATGTGAAAATTGATGAATTTCTGGTTAGACGCTCACTTTTAAAAATTCATAACTCTGGTTCTATTTGAGCTAGAAAAAAACTTTTTTACCATTTTAAAGCTAAAAGAGTGAACTTTAAGAAAAAAAATTGTTCCACCAAAATTTAGTAAAGATTTCACATTGTTATCAACAATTGAAATCTTAAAATCGATTTTTAACAATGGGGCCCCAACTGTATTACTTTTTTATTATAACCATCGCATTCTACGTCGAATTTTATGCCGATAACGGTTTTTTAATCGATGGAGAATCAATTAGTACTATTGAAAAAAATCCCGCCAAGTGCTCTCATGCGGTAAAATGAAGTCATATCAAAAAAAAAAAAAAAAAATTTCGGGGGTATTGAACCACTCTTTCTAAAACTATATTTAGATTTAATGGAGCTTTTATGGTCAAGTAGCTATGCGTTGCACAAGTAGGGCTATTTTGCGATATTTTTTTGCCTAAAAAATGAGGTTTTTCGAGAAAAAACCAATTTTGGAGTTAATTCCTCGGGATTTTTTTATTCATTCTATTAGAGTTTTTCTTCCTGCACAAATCGACATCACATTTAGTCTGATCTGATTAGCCGTTCGGAATCTACAGGGGTTTAAACTTTCAAATTAGAATTTACCGCAGCGCGGTAAAATAAAATGATAGGAAAAAAATAAATGGTGAAATCTTTAGCTGAAAACTCAATCTTTCTAACCGTATATTCCCCCCCCTCTTAAGACAGAGGAGTTATTCAAGCCGATAAACTTTTTCGTGCATGTCCTAGCGCAAAAAGTTTATCGGCTTGAATAACTCCTCTGTCTTAAGAGGTATAATTATGGGGAATATACGGTTAGAAAGATTGAGTTTTCAGCTAAAGATTTCACCATTTATTTTTTTCCTATCATTTTATTTTACCGCGCTGCGGTAAATTCTAATTTGAAAGTTTAAACCCCTGTAGATTCCGAACGGCTAATCAGATCAGACTAAATGTGATGTCGATTTGTGCAGGAAGAAAAACTCTAATAGAATGAATAAAAAAATCCCGAGGAATTAACTCCAAAATTGGTTTTTTCTCGAAAAACCTCATTTTTTAGGCAAAAAAATTCAAGCCGATAAACTTTTTCGTGCATGTCCTAGCGCAAAAAGTTTATCGGCTTGAATAACTCCTCTGTCTTAAGAGGTATAATTATGGGGAATATACGGTTAGAAAGATTGAGTTTTCAGCTAAAGATTTCACCATTTATTTTTTTCCTATCATTTTATTTTACCGCGCTGCGGTAAATTCTAATTTGAAAGTTTAAACCCCTGTAGATTCCGAACGGCTAATCAGATCAGACTAAATGTGATGTCGATTTGTGCAGGAAGAAAAACTCTAATAGAATGAATAAAAAAATCCCGAGGAATTAACTCCAAAATTGGTTTTTTTCTCGAAAAACCTCATTTTTTAGGCAAAAAAATATCGCAAAATAGCCCTACTTGTGCAACGCATAGCTACTTGACCATAAAAGCTCCATTAAATCTAAATATAGTTTTAGAAAGAGTGGTTCAATACCCCCGAAATTTTTTTTTCTTTTTTTGATATGACTTCATTTTACCGCATGAGAGCACTTGGCGGGATTTTTTTTCAATAGTACTAATTGATTCTCCATCGATTAAAAAACCGTTATCGGCATAAAATTCGACGTAGAATGCGATGGTTATAATAAAAAAGTAATACAGTTGGGGCCCCATTGTTAAAAATCGATTTTAAGATTTCAATTGTTGATAACAATGTGAAATCTTTACTAAATTTTGGTGGAACAATTTTTTTCTTAAAGTTCACTCTTTTAGCTTTAAAATGGTAAAAAAAGTTTTTTTCTAGCTCAAATAGAACCAGAGTTATGAATTTTTAAAAGTGAGCGTCTAACCAAAAATTCATCAATTTTCACATTTTCGACCCTCTCTATTTCCCAAAATATTTAAGAAAAAGAAAATCCTCGCGGATGGCTATCTTTTTTTTCGATATAGAACCCGTAAAAAAATTTTCAGTCAAATCAAAAACATGTCGGTCAGAAAGTGTTCGGTTTGTAAAAGAATCACCCATATATATTTACATACAAAGATATGTAAATATATATATCACGTATATATTACAAATCCAATACTTTCTCTCTCTATATATATTTTTATTAGGGTGGCACTTATTTACCAAACTTAAAATTTTGAACGTTTCGCCCCCAGATCATTCCATTATATCGCAAAAAATAAGCTTGCAATGGTAAAAGTCATAAAATTATGCGTTTAAACCGTGCCGATATGCTAGTGAAGGTTAGCAAAAAGTGTACTTCAATCGATTTCCACAAAAAATTTCACTGATGTACTTTTTTTTTTTTTTTTTTTTTTAATTTATTAGGGGTGACCCCTCGGTCATTCCCTTCACATACATATATACAAAAATCCATATAAATAAGATGTACTTTTTAAAGAGCATCTAAAAAATAGTTGATTTATTAATTTTAATCAAAATCGTTGTGAGAAAATCGAAAAAAAAAAAACTGAAAAAGTACATCAGTAAAGTACTAGTACTTTTTGGCCGATTTTGTTCAAAAGCTTCGTGTCACGTCCCAGGGGGGTCTCTAACTTAAATATAAAATTTCAACCTCCTAGCTCCTACTTTACAAATTTAGCGTTAACCTATAAAATCCTACTTCCGCTATATCTTGTTGACATCCATTATTATTAGGCCTATTATTATTTTTCTGTGAGCAAAATATCTCAAGAACGAAAAGATGTAGGAGGTTGAAATTTTATATTTAATTTAGGCACCCCCCCCCCTGGGATGAGACACGAAGCTTTTGAGCAAAATCGGCCAAAAAGTACTAGTACTTTACTGATGCACTTTTTCAGTTTTTTTCGATTTACTCAAAATTTGCTCCAACGATTTTGATTAAAATTGATAAATCAACTATTTTTTAGATGGTCTTTAAAAAGTATATCAATGAAATTTTTCGTGGAAATGGTTTGAATTACACTTTTTGTTAACTTTCACTAGCATTTCGGCACGGTTTAAACGCTAAATTTTATTACTTTTACCATTGCAATCTTATTTTTTGTGATAATAGAATGATCTGAGGGGCGAACCGTTCAGAATTTAAGTTTGATAAATAAGTGCCACCCTAATATATATGTATATTAACATATAGTAAGAGAAAATAAAAAACATTAATGCATTGTTTCCAAGGTTTATTTCAATGTAAAATTTAAACAGGTTTTGAAAGCTAGCAGCCATGTTGCGAATGTAATTTAGCTGGTATAAGTTGAAGAGAAGTTGCTGTTGATGTTATAAAATGGAAAAGAGCAAGTACAGGTGCAGCAAATAAAGAGAGCCTTTGGATGCCGAAAGGGAGACGTTTGGGGCAAAATTTATTCGTCCATCCTCAACCCTCGTTGGCTTATAAACTAATTAGGCACAAAGTTGTCATTGTTGTCGTGGCACGAATTTGTGCACATGTATATTTTTTTATAAAAACAGGTGAATGTCAATGTTCGGCGCGAGTCTTTATCCAAAGGCTCTCTTCATTTGCTGCACCTGTACTAGCTCTTTTCCATTCCATTTAGCTGGTATTACAAGTGGAGTGTTTTTGAAAGTGTAGACGGTGCAATTTTGGCTTGATTTGCTAGTGGACGTGACTTCTTCATGCGTTTTATTATTTCTCTGATGGAAAACTTTAAAAGTACGCTGAGATCTTGCAAATATCGTTTAACAGGTTTTGATAATGGACGTCTCATATGTGCACAGTATATTACAAATCACCGGCACTCAAGCTACTTTTTCTCGATTCTCATGATTATCGTTCAATGATTAAACTTCTTCTTTGTATTTCCTAAGAGCTATTTTGCTCCAAGCAACTGCCGCTAGAGTCGTTAACGATAACCGTTGACAGTCCAGTCTTCTTCTTCTATCTTTGCCTTAATTAATCCCTCGGTGCGGGGTAGGAGGGAAAGGGGTCTGGATTTTTTACGACCGGAAGAAATAGAACAGGCCGGCTCGTCGCACGTTCTGACGTGTGTTGAAAATATAGAAGGAAGGGACGGACATGTAAAGAACAAAAGAAGTGTCAGTCCCAGCTCGGGAAGCTCGTGGACGCCATCCACGTACCCATAAGATATGGGCCCCAACCGTTGACAGTCCAGTAAAAAGTGAATATAATCGTTAGTCTTCAACAATTATTTGATTAATCTCAGCACGAAATCAAACTGTTCAACAAAAAGACGGAAAAATTCTGAAAACTTTTTGTCGTCTTCACTCAGATGATCAATTTTTGCTACAGACCCTTTTCATTTTTGCCTTTTTTATCCCAGAAGTATTTCGTTATCTTCTTCTCAACTGTCTTTTTAAGGTGCGCGTCTCGAAAAGCCGTTAGAACACGATTGACTACCGAGTTACTCGAGGCGGCAAGAGATGGCGTTAATTTTTTCCATAGGAATACAAGGGATTTATTCCATTTCATTTTAAAGTTTCATTTTAAAGTAATTAATTAAGGGTAAAAAATTAATTATTTTTTAACACAATGATTACTAATTTAATTATCTATAAGATATAGAGCGGATTTTTTTAAAATATCTTTTATTTAATGCGATTAATCTAAAAAAAATTTTATTTTTTCGAAAATCAAAAAAAGAGCTTGTATAAGTTGTAGATATTTTAAGTAGCTTTAATTAAAAAAAAAAAAATTATAGGTCGATAGCTTCAAAATTGTGGCCGCAATCTCCCAAAATTAGCACCCCGAGACGCGCACCTTAAAAAACACAAGCTTGCTTTATTATAGAACAATGTGATTGCGAATGAAGATTAGTGAAAAATAAACCAATCGTACAATCATACACGTTTCAAGCAAAATGGTATATATTAACGATTAATCGTTCTACGATTATCGTTGATCGATAGTCGTGAGAGTCGCACCGAGGAAAACTTAACTCTTGTCGCAGTCTGCCTGCTATAGAACAAACTCTTTTGTCAATAATAACGCAAGGACTTCCTAAACTACAAATGAAGATTTAACCTCCTCTCTGTTAAGAATATTTATTTCCCAACTTTTGAGTTTTTTCCATTGGATTATTCAAGAAGGAGGAAAATATAATTAGTGACGGTGTAATCGACCGAGATTACGTTCGTTTTTCCCCCATTATAAAGAGACACTACGTGTCATTAACGCAAATTGTTTACTTTTTGTGCACACTCTGACCTCCATTTACTCTCTCATTTCCTCTCTTATACATTAGGAAGGCATCGTTCGTTCGTCCATTAGGAAAATTGAAGTTGGTGGTGCCAGGCACGGGTTGCACCTTTTTACTTTTTCTATGGCCCTCACTAATCTACTTTAGAAGATCCATTCAAGAGAGAGCAGTTTGTTCTTAGAAAAAAATACCCTTTTTTTATTTTCTTTCTTTTTTTTTTTATTAATCTATCATACTCAATCGGATATGAAAAACGCAAACATAAAAGTTCTTTTTTCTTATTAATTTATTTATCAAACTCTAAAGACTTGATGACCTGAATTATAATAATAGCTCATAAATAGAAAAGAAATATTTTAAAGAATTATCATCCATTATTTGAATGGAAGTAACATGAATAATAAATAATAATAATAATAAGGCAAATGGAGTAAATAAACCAGCGAATGCTTTCCTCAGTAAAATCATTTATTTAGTAAATATAATTCGGATTGCATAACGCAGCAGTGCCTCAAATTATATCTTAGGCGCTGGAAAAGTCGATTTTCAATTTTGGAGTCGACTTGATATTTTTAGATTCTCGGAATCGATGTAAAGTATTTAAACATTTTATTAAATACAACACACACATGAATATTGTTTTCAATATTTTTATAAAAGAATATTCTAACCAGCATTTGCACGTGATATGGCACCGAACATTAAAATAAAATATGAAAGTTGAGTATCAAAATAAAATATTAAAATTGAGGAATTAAGAATGCCACATATGTTCACTAACCGGTCTTGTTAGAAAGCTTGTTGATTGGTGTGTTATGTGCAGGTTTTAAAAGAAAGATGCAAGTCAATCAATGAAAACTAGGAACCGACCGAATATTCGGTTTCGGTTTCGCCCAGTTTCGGCCAAAAGTCATGGTTTCGGCCTTAGTTTCGGTTTCGGCCAAAAAGTGGCCGAACCTTTCGGCCGGCCGAAACCAGAGTCTGAAAAAATGGGATGAGACTCGCATGCAAAAAAAAAAAAAAAAGGTCAAATGATTTTCACGGGAGGGAAAAAAAAAAGGTAAAATGAAAAAAAAATTTTTATAGGAAATACAAGTTTCGGTTTCGGTTACGGTTTCGGCCGAAACTAAGGTTGAGGCCGAATATTCGGTTTCGGCTGAAAATCTTGTTTCGGTCGGACCCTAATGAAAACGTTACAAACTATATTACCATCGGATACTAAGGAAGGGCGGATCCAGAGGTGTTTCTCGGGGGGGGGTAATCTGGTGTGACTCGTCGCACAGCACACTATTTTTTTTAAATTTCGGTAATTTAAAAGCGCATTCTGTACTTGTTTGCCAGAATATAAATACACATCAAATTTTTAAGTATTAATTTTAAAAATTTTACATTAAAAATAAATTTTTTTGCGAAAAAAAGGTATTTTTTCGAATCTCGGGGGGGGGGGGGGTAATTACCCCCTTTACCCCCCCCCCCCCCCCCCCCTTGTACCCGCCCTTGATACTAAGCATTGGAAGAAAAAAGTCGAAGTCGTCCAGTGAGAATCGACTTGAAAGAGTTTCAATTCGTTTCTAAAAAGTCGATTATTTTCACTAAAAGATCGATTCTTGACTAAAGTCAGAGTCGACTTTTCCATCCCTATTATATAAATCTTCAGTTTTTGAACAATAAAGAGATTTAGGCCTTTTCAGTACATACAAATATATACAATTTTTTCAAAAATCGGTTATATCAGTTCTAGTTAGGAAATTTCTCTCTAAATGGCTTATTTTTGTAATGCTATGGTAAACTAAATATATCTCGACACAAAAAATCTGGTATGACCGGCACGGTTCACAACTTTCTCTTACCCTTCGGTAAAGAGAAAGTTGTGTGCTGTGGGCCATCACCAAGATTTTATATCTAGTAATCTAATATATCGGCTGAAACTAAATATATCTCGACACAAAAAAATCTGGCGTGACAAGCACTTTCAATTATAAGAGGAAGTTGTGTGCTGTGCGACCATTCACACCAGATTTTTTTAAAATTTATTCATCAAACTATAAGATCAAATTTTATTTATATCTTTGATTGATTTTTTTTTCTTCTTATTTTATCGATAATTAATAATGTATTCTAAATAGAGAACGTAAACAGATGTCAATAGAGAGTCAGCAGACACATGGCTCGTATCAGCATGACAGCCATCACCTCACTCTCTCTGATGATCACGATCATGATACTGATGACCAATTAAACAGACCATAAAGCTCAAGACCTTGATCTGTCTCTGTCCTATATTAGGGATGTACATACGAGTATAATTGGATAGAGAGAGCATCCTAAGTGGATGCGGGGGTGGGGGGTATGGTCAAGTGGGCTCTTTTTAGCCAGCTCCAGCCCCACTCAAGGGCTCTTCTCTAATTGCTTGCTTATAAACTCTACAAGTGCAGGCTCATTTGGCTGTGTTTATAATAGGAATAAAAAAGAATAGAGATGAATCAAAACATCTGCTCCTGCTTCCAAAATGAGAGAGAGAGAGAGAGAGGGGGAATATGTGGGTTCAATTCCCAAGTGTATCAGGTTTTTGTTTGTATTTTAAGATTAAGTAACGAATTTTTTTTCATTTTTTAACGAATTAATTAAAATCTCTTTAATAAATGGACGATGTTATGCACCAATAAACAAAGCGCCATTAACCGAAATCTGAGACAATTGCACAATTTTTTTTTTTTTTTTTTAATTTATTTAAGGTGTTTTTCGGCAACGGAGGCCATTTAGACCCCGTCTCTATTTATTTCAATTTATTGGTAACCAATAAAATTTTATCGCATGAGAAGGGATGCGATCGCGATCCTTGGTATAGAAGGCCAGCACGCTAACCCCTACACCAAGACCCGAGGGCCATTTGCACAATTGTCAACAAACCCAATGGCAATGACTTTTACTTTCTCTTACTTATATAGGCCTATGAATATATATAGAGAGAAAGTATTGGATTCATGTCAAAAATTCGATTTCGAGATTTTGAGGTCCCCTGAGTCCAAAAAATTGGTTTTCGCAACATGGTCTGTCTGTCTGTGTGTGTGTCTATCTGTTTCCAATTTTAAGCATGAAGGAATTAATCTAGGTGGACGAAAAATACCCCAAATTATCTTGTCCAATTAGAAACGGGAAGTAATACCACAAGACCCCAAATATTACACAAGATGCTAAAATGGTGGTTAAAAATAAAAGATATGGAATACGTGAGACTACCAAAAAATTCTTTTGAATAAATTGGTAGATCTAGACAGAGGTGAAGCCAATAAACCCGAACTGAACTGGTATACTCAACTTAAAAAACTGACTCTCCCTCTTAGAGTGGAGGATCTCGACGCCGCGGCTTTAGACTTGACGCCGCGTCAAGTCTAAAGATTTTCCAGAAATTTTGGAAAGACTGAAGACTTCACTAAAAGACCAAGCAATTGCCGGAACACTACAATCAAACTATAATAAAACCTACAAATACATCTACCCAGTGGAAGGCAGAGCTTTCCAGTTAACAGTAAGAATACCCATCGCCAAACAACGATTGGCTACACAAATCCGGACGGCAAGTGAGCGGAAGCCAAGAATCCTCTATAAAGACTTTAAATGCCAGTTGGAATTTTGCTCCATATGCAATCTAAAAGAACAAGACAACCTGGAACACTTTTTTCTCAACTGTCCGATGTATAGAAGTAGTCGGGAAAAAATACCTCCAGGAAGACAGGTCCTTAACGAACATCTTGAGGATGGAGGAGGTAGGGAAGGTGAACGACATCGCCAACTACACCATCGAGGCACTCAGAAGAAGAGATCTGATCTGAATCGGATGACCACATAAAAATAATAATTATAATAATAATGTTATCAAAAAATGTAAAAAACAAAAAAAAAATTTTTTAATAAAATTTTTAAAACTCACTCCATTTGTATAGCAAATTGCTGAAGCAAATAAAATTTATTCTATTCTATTCTATTCTATCTAGGTGGACGAAATTTTATATTTAAGTTAAACACCCCTCTGAGGCGTGAAATTAAGCTTTTAATCAAAATCGATCAGAGAGTACTAGTATGTACTTTACTTATATTTTACTCAGTTTTTTTTTCCGAATTTCTCAAAGTTCGCTCCAACGATTTTGATTAAAATTCATAAATCAATTATTGTTTAGATACTCTTTAAAATATATATTCTCATTTTGCCATTGAAATCTTCTGAAGACCACTTTACTCTTGTACTCCATAGGAAAGATAAGAAAAATGGTTGCCATGGTAACAAAATATAAATATTTTTCTGTTTATAAATTTTATCTTGAAATCAAATGTATCGTACTGTCGGTAACTAAATATGTGTCGAAACAAAAAATCTGGTGTGACAAGCACAGTAGGCTACACAACTTTCTCACGCCGAAGGTTAAAGAAAGTTGTGTGCTGAACAACCAGCAACACCAGATTTTTTTCTTGTTTTATACAAATTTAGAAATGTTATTATTTTTTAGTCGACAATCTAATTATTACCATCTGTAACAATTGACACTTAGACTGTCTCGAGGAAGAGAGCGACGAGCGCTCGAAACGTCCAAAGTATAAACTTCTTTTTTATTTTCTTTGGCTGCCTCCATTTCATACTTCTATATACACACAGTGCAGGAATTGAACCAAGCCAGACTTTATCGAGATTAAATTCCTAGGGGTGAGATTTAGAAATGTTTTTTTTTGTTTTTTAAACACTCACACATATACACAGTCTTCTCGGCAACTCAGGCCATATAAGACTTTATACGATAACCGTGTTTTTATAATTAATATATTATTATATAGAGGAGAAGGTCCAAATTTCGGCTAGGGTCCAAATTCTGGCTAGTACTGTAATCAGTATAAGGAGATGCTGCAATGTAGCCGCGATAGTATGAAACAACTTCTCAGGGAACGCTCATTGAATGGTTGAAGAAGCTGCGCAATTCAGTGACAGTTGTTTGAGTGGTGGTAATTTTTTCGATTTTCGACAATTGAAAACTTTTACAGGTATGCATTTTTTAATTTACTGAATAGTCTAAAACTTTGAATATATTACTCTCCATAAATAGTTGGGTTAAAGATACCCTAAGGTACCATAATCGATATAATTCCAAGCTCTCAACCGACTGTAGAATTTTTTATTAACCTCAAACCGACGCCATAGTGAAGGTCTAAATTCGGGCTACTAGGAAAAAAACAAACAAAGGACCTAAAGCCGTATTGCTCATTATATATACAATTATCTGAATATAATAAATACATCTTGAGCAAGGGCGGATACAGGGGGGGGGGGGTAAAGGGAGTAATTACCCCCCCCCCGAAATTTAAAAAAATACTTTTTTTCTAAAAAAAATGTATTTTTAATGTAAAATTTTAAAAATTAATACTTAAAAATTTGATTTGTATTTATATTCTGGCAAACAAGTATAGAATGCGCCTTTAAATTACCGAAATTAAGAAAAAATTGTGTGTTGTCGGACTAGTCACACCAGATTACCCCCCCCCCCCCCGAGAAACACCTCTGGATCCGCCCTTGGTCTTGAGTTAAATATTTGTACATATTTTATTGTTTTATTCTAGTTTATTTTGGCCTAGCCCAAATTTAGACCATATCTAAAAAATTTGTGATTTTGAATATTTTTTTAAGTGATAAAAAAAAATTAAATTAAAGGTATTTTAAAGCTTTTTAAATAGTTTATCGAAAGAAAACCTTTGAATGTACCTTTTTATCATGGTTAGAGTTAATAATATTCATTCTAACAAAAGTTATAACACAAAAAGTAAACAGTAGCCGAAATTTGGACCTTCTCCTCTATATATTTGGGGTCCAGGCATTTGGATACCAAATGGCTTAAATAAAATCATCGGACTAGCTGGGTTCCGAACCTTCTACCCTTAGTATACAAGCTGGGTGCGCCACAAACTACACCAAGCCCGAGGACAGAAATGTTATTTTATTGGATTTTGCCCTTTTTACTAATCTTTTTTGTTTTGTAAATATACGCCCCCCCCCCCTCCCGCCCCAGGCGCATCAAGCTTTTAGCGCCCCTCGATACCGACATCGGTCCCCCCCCCCCGACTATGAGGGCAGTATAAGGCGTCTAATGAAATATATGACTAGCCACTCGCCCCCATCGAGCTGGCTCGGTCCCCCCCTTTCTTAATTAAGTGCCGCAATTTTTCATTCAACTCGTACAACCCACTTATATATAGTGGATTTATATGGGCCTATAATACCAGTGTCTTTCTGTTTTTTTTTTTTGATCAGAGTCGCATTTAAGGTCTCTTAAGAAAAAACCATATTTTTGTGATTAAAGAGATTAAATTTTAGAAAAAGATTTAACTACGGTGATCAGACGAGAACCCGTGTATTTACGGACAGTATGAAAGTTGGCTATTTTCAGTAAATAATTGATTATATATATACTGGTAGTATGTATTTCAGAAAAAAATAATAAATTTATTTATATAATAATTTTTATTATTTTTCATTTGAGAAGAATTAATCAATTTTAATAGGCTTTAATTCTTTATAAAGCAAGACAAAAATCAATTTTTTTTTTTTTTTTTTTTTTTTTTTAAACATTTACATTTTTTTTCTCATTCACACTCACACTCAAACACACATTCACACAGTCTTTTCGGCAGCTCAGGCCATATTAGACATTTACGATAACCGTTATTGATTTAATATACATATATGGGGTCCAGGCATTCTTATTTAAGCCATTTGGTATCCACTTGGCTTAAATAAAATCATCAGACTGCCTGGGGTCCGAACTCCGCGACTTTTGGTATACGAGGTTAGCACGCTAACCTCTACACCAAGCCCCGAGGGGCACAAAAATCAATTCTTTTCAATGGGGAAATTCTGGAATTTTCTTGAATTTTTTGCGTTTTATTTAATTTTTAATTTTTTTTTTTCAGCTAGAGAAAGCTATTATTTTCTACTTTCTTTTACCCTATCTATGAAATATATATAGAGAGAAAGTATTTTGCATTATAAAGCTTAAATATCTAGTCATGGCTTGGTCCCAATAGGGGGGGGGGGGTTTGAACCCCCAAATCCCCCCCCTTGGCTATGCCTATCCCTCACTGTACAGTGAGGGACAATATTAAGTCCCACCCATGCCTTTTCTACTTGTGATTATTTCATTGTTTTTATTATAAAAGATAATGAAAATCTTTATTGGAAATTTTCTAGGTTTGAACCATGAAAGTTTCCATTAAAAATTTTTTTTTTTTTTTTTTTTTTAAACATTCACACTTTTTTTTTTTTTCTCATTCACACTCACATTCACACACACATTCACACAGTCTTTTCGGCAACTGAGGCCATATAAGACTTTGACGATAACCGTTGTAATATATATTATCTATTGTGGGTTGAGGCATTTCTATTTAAGCCATCTGGTATCCAAGTGGCTTAAATAAAATCATCGGACTGCCTGGGTCCGAACCCGCGACGTTTGGTATAGGAGGTAGGCACGCTACCTACTACGCCAGACCCGGGGGCTCCATTAAAAAATATATAATATTTTTTTTAAAACAATGAAATAATCACAAGTAGAAAACGCATGGGTGGGACTTAATATTATCCCTCACTGTACATAAAAATTTAGATAAAAAAATTCCAAAGATATTCGTGATTAAAGTCACAAGTAATATATCAATGAAAATATTTATTAATATTATTATTTTTAACACTCACACTTTTTTCTCATTCACCCTCACACTCACACACTCACATTCACACTGTCTTTTCGGCAACTCAGGCCTTATAAGACTTTGACGATATCCGTTATTGAGATTAATATATATATTAGGGGTCCAGGCATTCTTATTTAAGCCATTTGGTATCCAAATGGCTTAAATAAAATCATCGGACTGCCTGGGGTCCCAACTCTTGACTTTTGGTATACGATGCTAGCACGCTAACCCCTACACAAAGCCCAGAGGGCAAAATATTTATTTCTAAAGCTAAATTGAAAATAAAGAGCAATTGCCATTCAAACAGTGGCGCAAACGGAATTTGTCCTATTTGGTTTTAAGCAGGATCCTTAATGGTTAATCATATTTGAAATGAATGTATAGACCTCGTCCTGGAGGTGGTTTTAACCCCCCAACCCTGCCCACTGCCTTCAAACGATGTCTTACCTTGAGTTTTCCGCGTCATATCCAGTGCTCTATCCTGTAGGCCGACGGCGGCGGATGTGCCATTACCTCTTGTAGTTAAAATATCCTCAATACTGAATTTGGCAGGCGCCGGTTTAGCAGATCCTGGGACTGAACAAGGTCGCATGGCGATCATCGAAACGTCGTTGGGGGCCGCACGGATCAAGACCTGCGGCCCGCAGCGCCTGCATGCTCACTGACGGGCTCAATCAAAACACATTGGCAGCATTGAGGGGAGGGCTGGACTCGCTCAACTCCGCCCATTGGCCAATCAACGTTCAACGGAGGCGGGACTTTTAGGCCGCGCGCGGCAGTCAGGTAGATAGTTACCACTCACAACAAGTATTCCAATTACGGTAATCGTATAGTGGCGGATCTTTTCATCTATTTTTCAATCCTCTCTCTCTGAGGAAAAATAAAAAATGTATCGATATTTAAAGAATTGAGCAGGAATTACAGGTCAAATCACTTCTTTAGTAGGAGAATAGAATTGCGAGTTGAGATTCGACTTTCCTAGGCTTCAAAAACCTATTATTCAAGAAGGCTAGCTTATATTGAAATTTTGATTCTTCTTATTCTTTCTTCGCCTTAATCCCGCGGTGCGGGGTCGGCGGTTTATGGGTTTTTGCGACCGGGAAAAAATAGAACAGACCGGCCCGTCGCATGATCTGACGCCTGTTGAAAATATAGAAGAGAAGAGACTGACATGCAAAGAACAGAAGTACAGTAGAGTCCCGTTAATCCGAACTAATTGGGACCGAGGGTCGTTCGGATTAACCGGAATTGTAAGCTTGAATTAGTTAATTTTGATAATAAAGTCGTATTTATAACGTTGTAAACCGTGAAACTTGTCAGTGATATTAAACTCTAAATAAATATTTCATAATAATAATAAAATAAAGTTCCTTTAATGTCTAATTTTCATTTATATTCCTCTTAAAAAAAAAAAAAAAAATCGTACGCAAAAAGAGTTCGGATTAACCGGAAGTTCGGATTAGCGATTTTCGGATTACCGGGACTCTACTGTACTGCCATTGCCAGCTAGGGCAGCTCGTGGTCGCCTTCCACGTACTCACAAGGTCTGGGCCCCTGAGCTAATATTGATTATTTAGAGAAAATATTCTACCTATCTGGCGACTATTGGAAATTTTAAATAAGAATGCAAAATAGACAACAGGAAAAAAAATTACTGTATGTTAAAAAATCTGGTGTGACTGGCGCACAGCACACAACTTTTTAGTGCCTTCGGTAATCGAAAGTTGTGTACTGTGCTTTGTCACACCAGATTTTTTGTGTCGGAATTGTATTTAGTTTCCGACAGTAGGGTACAATTGAATTCAAGATGTAAAATTTATAAGTATGGGAAAATATTTATATTTTGTTACCATGGCAACCATTTCTCCTATCTTTTCTATGGAGGATCACGTCCCATGGGGATGCCTAACTTAAATATAAAATTTCAATTAAAATTAAATATACAAATTAAACACTAGGTTATTTGTTTCAAAGGTTTTATTAATTAAAAATTAACACTTATACATTTCTCTTCACTCCTTATCATTTGAAAACTCTCAACTAGAGAGGTCACATTTTAATCAGAGAAGGAAGAGGATCCAGAGTTTATTAATTCATGCCAAATGCTCGAAGACGCATTGCCGCCAAAAAACAATAAAGGGTTCTGACCTCTCTCTCATTTTGGGGTCTAAGAACTCTGTTCCACACCCCTATTTTGCCCCCCCCACCCCGTTCAAATTTGCGGGTCTTTGGAATACTATGTGGAAGAGGTCCTCTTTTGAGTTAAGCTGATTAAGTGAGTAGACGTGTTCTGGGTGTTCTCGAAAAAAAATCGACATATATTTAGTTTCCGCCGATAAATTAGAATTCAACATGTACATTTTTTTTTTTTTTTTAACACACACTTTTTTCTCATTCACACACACATACACACAGTCTTTTCGGCAACTTAGGACATATAAGACTTTATACGATAACCGTTATTTGTAAATATATCTTTTGGGGGTCCCAGGCATTCTTATTTAAGCCATTTGGTACCCAAAAATTTTGGAAGAAAATAGTAAATTCTGAGTTTAGCCATTACATTCAAACAATCTCAGACTCTCTCTTTATAAATAAGTATAGAAGATGGTATAGATAAAAATATACAGGTATATATATGTTTATATGTATAAAAATCTGGTGTGACTGGCGCATAGCACACAACTTTCTCTTACCTTCGGTAATTGAAAGTTGTGTACTGTGCTGTCACACCCGATTTTTTGTGTCGACATGTATTTAGTTTCCGACAGTACGGTACATTCGATTTTCAAGATGTAAAATTTATATGGGAAAATATTTATATTTTGTTAACCATTGCAACCATTTCTCCTATCTTTTCTATGAAGTACAAGAGTAAAGTGGTCTTCAGAAGATTTCAACGGCAAAATGAGAATATACATTTTAAAGAGAATCTAAAAAATAATTAATTTTAAATTTCAATCAAAATCGTTGGTGCGAATTTAGAGAAAATCAAAAAAACTGAAAAAGTGCATCAGTAAAGTACTAGTACTCTTTGGTCGATTTTGTTCAAAAGCTTCGTGTCACGTCCCATGGGGGTGCCTAACTTAAATATAAAATTTCAACCTTGTAGCTCATTTTCTTCATGCTTTAAATTGAACACATACAGCGACACTCCCCCTCCACCCCCCAAATGACGCCAGAAGTTCCGAAATATGCAAGATACACATTGACTTAAATCCGAGTGTTACATATGTTTTTCTGTTTTCATTGATTTTGATGTTAAATAAACAGCAGTTCACAGGGCTTGTTATTTTTAGATATAAAATTAATATCCCTAAGCAAATTTAGCTATTAGAATTAAACGAAGATGAAATTCAAGTTGGTCAAGGAGTCTATGTGAAGTGTTCCTCTGGGGGGAAATGACAAGATCAATTTAATTCGATTATATGGATAATATTTATGCAATGCATAAACAGAAAAACCACAAACAAATCGTAAGTTAATCTACTTATTTTAAACCTTTTTTTTTTATTTAAAATAAATACAGTAGTTTTTTACTTACTATTTGTTTCTGGTTTTTCTGCCAATTCAATTCAATCAACTTTTTACTTTAAATAAGAAGAGTTAGAAAGTTGAAATTTTATATTTAAGTTTCGCACCCCCTGGGACGTGACACAAACCTTTTGAACAAAATTAGCCAAAGAGTACTAGTACTGAGGTAATTTTTCACGCTCCAACGATTTTGATTAAAATTCAAAAATCAATTATTTGTTAGATGCTCTTTAAAATGTATATTCTCATTTTGCTAGTGAAATCTTGTGAAGATGACTTTACTCTTGTACTTCATAGAAGTAGCCATGGTTACAAATTATAAATGTTTTCCCATATTTTTTTTTTTGTTTAACATTCACACTTTTTCCTCATTCACACACACATTCACACAGTCTTTTCGGCAACTCAGGCCATATAAGACTTTAGACGATAACCGTTGTAATTAATATATTTATTGGGTGTCCAGGAATTTCTATTTGGTATCCAAATGGCTTAAATAAAATCATCAAACTGCCTGGGATCCGAACCCGCGACGTTTGGTATACACGGTGGTTAGCACGCTAATCTCCACACCAAGCCCCGAGGGCTGTTTTCCCATACTTATAAATTATACATCTTGAAATTCGAATGTTCAGTGAGGGTCAATATTAAGTCCCACCCTGAGGTTTTCTACTTGTGATTATTCCATTGTTTTTATAAAAGAAAATGAAAATATTTATTTGAAATTTTCCGAGCCCTCGGGGCTTGGAGTAGAGGTTAGCGTGCTAACCTCGTATACCAAACGTCGCGGGTTCGGACCCCAGGCAGTCCGATGATTTTATTTAAGCCATTTGGATACCAAATGACTTAAATAAGAATGCCTGGACCCCTATATGTATATTTATATAATAACGGTTATCGTCTAAAGTCTTAAATGGCCTGAGTTGCCGAAAAGACTGTGTGAATGTGTGTGTGAATGTGAGAGCGAATGAGAAAAAAGTGTGAGTGTTTTTTTATAAAAAAAAAAAAAAAAAAATTTCCGAGTTTGAACCATGAAAGTTTCCATTAAAGATATATTATATTTTTTTAATGAAATATTCACAAGTAGAAAACGCATTGATTGGACTTGATATTGACCCTCACTGTACCGTACTGTCGGAAACTAGATATATGTCGACAAAAAAAATCTGGTGTGACAGTTAAACGAGATTTTTTTTTATGAATAATGGGGGATTCAATTTTATTTCTAGCCTTCTCTAAAAGTACATACACTATAAAATATTCTTCCTGGCTGCATGTGACCACTGGTCATTATAGGTCTTCAGACCTTATGCACCCCTTTCAAAAAAAAAAAATCAATTTAAAGTGAATTATGAAAACGAAACATTTAAACTTTTACTTTAAAGTTTCTAAAGTTGATTATGAAAATGGTTCATTATCGAATATTATAATACCTGGCACAACATAAATTGATTATATAGGCCTAATAAAAGTGAATCGAACCCAAAATCTTCCGGTGCACGCCAAGGGCAGATCCAGAGGTGTTTCTCGGGGGGGGGTAATCTGGTGTGACTCGTCGCACGACACACTATTTTTTCTTAATTTCGGTAATTTAAAGGCGCATTCTTTACTTGTTTGCCAGAATATTAATACAAATCAAATTTTTAAGTATTAATTTTTAAAATTTTACATTGAAAATAAATTTAAAAAAAAAGTATTTTTTTCAAATCTCGGAAGGGGTAATTACCCCATTTACCCCCCCCCCCTTTATCCGCCCTTGGTGCACGCAGACTGATTGAAGAGGGGCCGGGGGCCAAATGAAAAAGGAACTCGTACTTTTGAAATGATAAAAATTCCAATTTTAGAATTGATAGTCGTCATTCACTCAGTCAGTGAATAAGGAGTAAATAAAAAAAAAAGGGGAGAGGGGGTAATATCGGAGATTTAAATATTTACACCAATTGGAAGGGGGTGTTGAGTTGAGAGCGAGAGAGGCGCTCCCCCACCCCCTTTTTTTATTATAAAAAAAGAATCTTGGGCTACTTTTCATAGAGAGAGAGAGAGAGAGAGAGAAGAGGATAGGACCACCCTTGTGTCTTCTCCTGCATGTCAGCTAAATATTTAGACTGGAATAGACAGCTGAACGAGGAGAGGAGGCATCCATTCTACGGTATATATATGGGATATGGGAGTTTTATATGCGTTCTACGACATAACAGACACACATCAGACATCCAACAGAAGGAAAGGGAGTGGATGGATGGATGGATGGATCATCAGCATAATCATTTTATTAACTAACCCATCTTTAGTGGTTGAACCCAATTAAATTATCAACCAAATAAATAAATAACATACCTTAATAAAAAGAAAATTAAGAAATAAATGCCAACTTAATTTAGTCGAAATGTCAAGTGTACAATTCACATACTTTTAATTTCTCTTACCTCTATATATATGTTAATATATATATAGAGAGAAAGTATTGGATTCATGTCAAAAATTCGATGTCGTGATTTTGGTGGATCTTCACGTTTTGAGGTCCCCTGATTCCAAAAAAAGTGGTTTTCGCGACATGGTCTGTCTGTCTGTCTGTCTTTGTGTCTGTGAAAAAAATATCTCAAGAACGGAAAGAGCTAGAAGTTTGAAATTTTATATTTAAGTTAGGCACCACACTGGGACGTTACACGAAGCTTTTGAACGAAATTGGCCAAAGGGTACTAGTACTTTACTGATGCACTTTTTCAGTTTTTTTCGATTTTTTCTAAATTCGCTCCAGAGGACTTTCTCGAGGGGGGGGATCTGGTGTGACTGGTCGCACCACACACAATTTTTTCTTATTATCGGTAATTTAAAGGTGTATTCTGTAGTTGTTGTGGAACATGAAATAAGGATTAGTTCACTAGCTAAAGACGAAAACAAGAGGAGGAGTTAGAGATAGGAAATAAATGTAACTTCACGGGGTGCGGGTAGATGGCTACGGCCAGAGGCCGGTTGGGTTTGAGGTGTGTGTCTTCGTACACGAAAGCACCTCGGGGAAATAAACGGGGATCCCGATAGCAATTTCAAATAATAATAATTATAATAATAAAGTGTAAAAAATTTTGTTAATACAATTTTGTAGCCCAATACCTGAAGATGGTCAGGCCAAAACGTCCTATTCTGTGAGTTCTATAGAACCTAGATCATTCCCAATTAGGCTGATATCTCGATCTCTCCATTATAATAAAATATAAAATTCACATCTTGAATTCTATCTAATAAGTAGAAGAAATTCGATGGCTGAGTGGTAATTATTAGGATTAGGTAGATGTAGGCAGCCAGCAAAAAAAGAAACTCTGCTTATCGTCGACGTTTCGAATCACATCGATCCCATCTTCAGGACGATAAACTGTTATTGAAGATGGAATCGATGTGATTCCGAAACGTCGGCGATAAGCAGAGTTTTTTTTTTTATAACTTGCTGGCTACCTACATCTACCTAATCCTAATAATTCTATCTAATGTAGGGCCTACTGCCGAAAGTCGACTCAATAAATCTGTTGTGACAAGCACAGAACATAACTTCCAATTATCGAAGGTTGTGTGCAGTGCGATCAGTCACACACCAGATTTTTTTTTGAATCTAATGGAAAAAATTATTCCGAATGATGTTGATGATAAATAAATCAATTGTGATGGATGAATTTGTCCTTTTTCTCTCTTTCTCTTTCTATTTTTCAAGAAGTAGTGAAGTGAAGTGAAGTGGAGAGTTGAGAGTAGTAGAGTGATTGTTTGTTGAGTGTTCGAAAAAAAGAGAAATGGAAGGGCAAAAAAATTAGAGAGAGAGAGAGAGAGAGCCCTTTGATTGCCGATGAAGAGGACCCTTCACGACAAAAGTGACGTCACCACGCTTATATTAGATAAACAACCGATCAACACACAATCTCAATTTTTTTTTTTTTTTTTGAATTTCATTCTCGCACTTCACTTTTTTAAACCTCCAACCCACACACACACACACACACACGCTTTTATCATTAACGATCCAATTATTAACACATGCTTATTGGCCAGAGTGTAAACAATCATCTTATAAACAAATCATATTAATGACGATACGTCATATTGAACTGATAATGAAATTTAGAGATTATGGGGTCAGTCACATATTCCGTAAATAAATAGCCATGTCAGTGTTACAGAGTTTATTATTGCTGTTGGTAAGAAATATGATGATTAGAAATTAATTCGAAAGGAAGGTAACGTTTCTGATGGGGTAAAAGATATTTGTAAGAAGAAAAGAAGGTTCCACAAATTCGCTCTAGAAAAATAAAACTTCTGTTTGTTATTTTTTTTTTAAACACTCACAGTTTTTTCCCATTCACACTCACACACAGTATTTTCGGCAACTTAGGCCATATAAGACTTTTACGATAACCGTTATCTATTAGGGATCCAGGCATTCTTATTTAAGCCATTTAGTGTCCAAATCATCGGACTGCCCGGGGCCCGAACCCGCGACCCATGATTTAGATAAAATCTCTGTTATCAAAAGAAATTTAATTAATTGAAAACCCACCATCCAATTTTATTCACGAAACCCAAAAAAAAAAAAAAAAAAAAAATAACATCTGACCTAGGGATGAAAAAGTTGACTCCGACTTTAGTCAAGAATCTATCTTTTCCTGAAAATAATCGACTTTTTCGAATCGAGCTGAAACTCTTTCAAGTCGATTAGAATCGATTCTTACTGGACGACTTCAACTTTTTTCTTACAATACTTAGTATCGATGGTAATATAGTTTGTAACGTTTCCATTGATTGACTTATATCTTTCTTTTAAAACCTGCACATAACACACCAATCAACACGCTTTCTAAGATCGGTTAGTGAACATATGTGGCATTCTTAATTCCTCAATTTTAATGTTTTATTTTGATACTCAACTTTCATATTTTATTTTAATATTCGGTGCCATATCACGTCCAATTTCTGGATGGAATATTATTTTATAAAAATATTTAAAACAAAATTTGTATGTCAAATAGGAAGAATAAAATGAGCAAGCAGCTAATTATATTTCATTTTATTAAGAAACCAGGGCCGACGTTTCGGTCACGTATAGGACCGAAACGTCGGCCCTGGTTTCTTAATAAAATGAAATATAATTAGCTGCTTGCTCATTTTATTCTTCCTATTTGATTATCAACACTCAGCTATATACCTCCTTCAAAAAAATTTGTATGTGTTTTTTTAATTCCTTACAAATATTTGCTCTTACAACAAAAATAAATTAGGATTATCAGATTTGAGGCAAATAATAAAAAATACTGTAAGTGGAGTTACCCATACAGACCAAATGAAATATTCAATATTAGCATATGTTTTAAAATTTATTTGAATGGCAAAAGTATCTATAAAAAATTTGATAGGAATTCTGCTGCGTGTGTCCAAAAATATATTTCTCTATCAGGTTTTATTTCAATTGACACTCAACAAAGACTTTGCTTGGCGCTTCTTTTCAAAATGACCCATTATATTATAATTTTAGTTGATTTATTTATTTAGTAAATATATATATGTCTGATTGTCAAATACAAATATCATTTGAAAAAGAATAAAGAATTAATTTTGAGTGAGTGAAAGACGTGAGCGTTAAATAAAAAAAAAAAAGTGTTGATAGACTTGAATATACATTCTTTTCTTTCATTCATTTATTTATTTATATTATCCTTTCTGGTTAAAAAGCAACTAGACACGAGATCAAAAGTAATAGGGTAGAGAAGGGAGAGGGGAGGGGGAGGGAACAGGCAGCCAACTTTGCTTTTAGCAAAACATCAATTAAAAGATTCAACAGGCAGCAAAAGCAAAGTACACTCGATGCCATTCAAGTAAAAACCCACTCAAAACCAAACGATTTATTCACTCTCATCTTATTTATACAAAAATCAAAAGAAAAAGAAAGAAAGGAAGGAGGCTAATTAAACTTAAAAAAAAAAATCTGGTTTTAAATTTAGTCATCAAAACAACTATTTAGAAAGAATATCCCTTTAGTCTTGATATTCAATGTCTTATTTCGCAAAATTGGGATGATATCTCGTAGAGGCGGTCCCAGGATTTTGTTAAGGGGAGGGAGGGTGGCCGAAATTTCTCAGGGAGATCGTCAGTGGTAAATGGGTAAAAAAGATTTACACTTCTTAAAGGTAGGGATGGAAAAAGCGCTCGAAAAGTTGATTTTTGATTTTAGAATCAACTTGATATTTTTCGATTCCCCTAATCGATTGATCATTATTACTGAAATTCGACTTTTTGACTTTCATCTCGTCTTTTCAAAAACTCAATAACTGATACTCAGTAAATATTAAATATATTTATTTATTTATATTATAAAATTTATTAAGTATTTAAACATTTTATTAAATACAACACACACAAATATTATTTTCAATATTTTTATAAAAGAATATTCTATCCAGAAATTGCACGTGATATGGCACCGAACATTAAAATAAAATATGCAAGTTGAGTATCAAAATAAAACATTAAAATTGAGGAATTAAGGATGCCACATATGTTCACTAACCGATCTTAGAAAGCGTGTTGATTGGTGTGTTATGTGCAGGTTTTCAAAAGAAAGATGAAAGTCAATCAATGAAAACGTCACAAACTATATTACCCTCGGATTCTAAATATTGTAAGAAAAAAGTCAAAGTCGTCCAGTGAGAATCGAATCTAATCGACTTGAAAGAGTTTCAACTCGATTCTAAAAAGTCGATTATTTTCACTAAAAGATCGATTCTTGACTAACTAAAGTCAGAGTCTACCTTTCCACTCATTAAGCCTTTTTAAAACTCTCTTCTCGCACTTGTAGATGTAGATGATTTGATGTTCTGGGGTTCTCTGCACTGCGACCTTTATAGTTCTATTGTGCTCCCCGTATCACTCTCCGGTTTCAAGGCCCCTGGAGAGGATCTTTCTAGGAATGGTTCATGCCCATCCCTCTGGCCCTAGGTGCCTGGAACTGGTGACATAACTGCTCTCGAATAATAACTGCTCTGATTGATATTTTAACGAATATTTTTATACATGGTGGGGTAGAAAGAATTTCTGGATGCTAATTTTGCATCACTCTCAAAACACTTTATTTGTAAATATTTCGGTATAAAAATACTGAGAACTCTTGTCTTATAAAAAAAAAAAAAAAATAGTTTACACTTTCACACTTGATTATTCAAAATATTAGATATTGTGAAACGAATAAATGGCCTTATTGTCTCCCTCTCTCTCTCTCTCTCTCTCTCTCTGTCCATCCATCTTTCAAATGTATATACAAGCACTACGTATTATGAGATAAATATAGCAACCTCCTTCAAGAGGATTTCCAATGTTCCAATTCGATTTGTTGTTTGGTTCAACAGCCACTCCAAGAGAGAGAGAAAGTATAACGAATTAAACAAAAAAAAGTAAAAGTAAAGGCGGCCATCGACATTAGCTAGCCACTTGACGATTATAAACAACAAAACCCTTTATTATGTAGTGTTTTCCTGTTTGTAAACGTTTGTGTTTTGTAATAAAAAAAAAAAATTTGCAAGTGAAAATTAAAGACTCATTTATTTAGAGAGTTACTCAACCATGATTTAAAATCAGAAGGTTCCGCCGATATATTAGAATACAAGATATAAAATCTGGTGTGACTGGCTTACAGCACACAAATTTTTCTTACTCTTCGGAAAGAGAGTTGTGCACCGTGCTGTCCCACCAGATTTTTTTGTGTTGAGATATATTTAGGTTCCGCCGATATATTAGAATACAAGATATAAAATCTGGTGTGACTGGCTTACAGGACACAAATTTTTCTTACTCTTCGGAAAGAGAAAGTTGTGCACCGTGCACGGTCACACCAGATTTTTTGTGTCGAGATATATTTAGTTTCTCATAGCAACTTAATTCCAAACTTGCATTTAAAATGTTGGCTGGCCGTCGAGCTTGGTTTAGTTGCTAGCGTGTTGACCATCTATACCAAAGATCGGGAGTTCGGATCCCAGATAGTCCGATGATTTTATTTAAGTCATTTCTATACCAAATGGCTTAAAAAAAAATGCCTGGACACTAAGCATTAAAAAAAAAAAAATTTAATGAATTAGAAATTCTTCGAAAAGGATCTCAAAAAGTCCAGGATTGCATATCCTTTAAAAAGGATTAGCGATCGTATCCTATATCCAGGGAGCCAAATGATTTTGATCCAGATCCAAGATCCTCTTTAAAAAAGAATTTCGATCCAGACCCGAAAATCCTGGATCGGTTCGAATTTTAATCCAAAAGGATCGCGATTCTGCCCATCTCTGGAACCAATGAATAAAATTTATCATTAAATCGAATTTGTCCTTAATGCGGCCATTCTCTAATCGAGATCAGTGACGAGAGAGAGAATGGCGTAACTAGGAAATTTCGATGGGGGCCATGGGACCAGCCATCCTCCGGGGCCTGGAAGGCGCCATATAATCTCAGTTTTTCTTGAGGCGAGGAGGGGGGGGGGTCAGCCTCCCCCCGGGACTCCCGTAGTTACGCCCATGGAGAGAGAATATTTTTTATTATGAAGAGGGTGTTTTAGTGAAATCCTCCCCTCTATGTTTTTTTCTTTCTATCTTCTGACAGGCAATAAAATCCTCCTCTTCCTCCTCTGAGGCGGGAACACAAATAAACCGAAACGATAAAGAAACTGAAAGAAAAGAGAGAGAGAGAAGACATCATCAGAATTAACCCTGGGTCAAATTACTCACCTCTCTCTCCTAACACTTGTGCAGTAATGTAAACAACCCACCAACGCCTGCCTGCCTGCCTTTTCCTTTCCCTCTCTCTCTCTTTGTATATTTGTTCGTTTTATTCTTTTTAGTTTAAAATTACATTCGAGAAAGAGAAAAAAAAATTGTCTCTAATTTAGAGATTCATAATAAAGAATCAAGATGTAAAGGAGTTAGAGGCCAGAATTAAATACATTTAAAAGGAAGATGATTTTACTTTTTTTTATAAACTGTTCATTTCATTTCTTCTTAAGAAGAACTACCCAAAGCTTGGCAAATGACAACTGATGACAACTGGCCCAAGGTTCGGCCAATTGTCAGCATTGGCAATTCCTACCAGGGTTATAAGAGAAAGAAATGGGTGCTACTCCATTTTATAACGATATTTCTGTCATCCCAGTGAATAAATGGTTAAGTTGATTTTGTCCAAAATGAGTCAAGTGGCCTAAGAGAAGCTAGGGATGGAAAAGGCGTTTGAAAAGTCGATTTTGTAATCGACTTGATATTTTTCGATTTTTAGAATCTCAGAATCACTTCTGAAAGTCGATTTTCGACTTTCAAGTTGACTTTTTAGAGTTTAAACATTTTATTAAATACAACACACACAAATATTGTTTTCAATATTTTTATAAAAGAATATTCTATCCAAAATTTGCACGTGAACATTAAAATAAAATATGAAAGTTGAGTATCAAAATAAAATATTAAAATTGAGGAATTAAGAATGCCACATATCATAATCCAATCCAATCCTTCCTGAATGCCACATATCTTCACTAA